>JASDQU010010916.1:194135-248247 GCA_032191745.1 Picea mariana | reverse complement strand
CCAGATTGGCAAAGACTTTGGGATGATTGCATCCAAGAAGAGACTTGGGATAAATCTAAGAGAATCTAGTAGGAAGGTAGTGAAGATAAATTGGATCTTATCAGTAATACAAGGAAGGGAAAAGGAAATAGTTCTAGCAAGAATGGTAATAGTGATGGAGGATCATCACAGTCGAGGAAGAAGAAGGACTTGACTAAAATCAAGTGTTTCTCATGTCATAAGAATGGACATTATGCATATCAGTTTCTAGAGAAAAATAAGAAAGGTAATGGAAAGACGTAGACAACGGCATCAATAGGGATGCAGCTTGAAGAGTTTGTAGTGAAGTTTAAGAAGGATTTCTCACTATTTTCTTGCCTTTCCACCAACACAACAGTGAGGAGTGCTTGGATCTCAGATATTGGTTCATCTCATCATATGATAAAAGCATAGGAGTTATTTATCATTCTAAAGGAGAGTGGTGCATATCTTCATGTGTAACTTAGTGATGAGGCCAGGCATGTAGTGAAGTGAGAGGGAACAATTACATTACATCTCAAGTCAAGGGRTTCATTGGATTCCCATGATGTGCTTTATGTACCAAGTTTAAAAAATAATTTTCTTTCAGTCTCAACTATGGAGGACAAGGGTTTTTTTGTTACTTTTCAAAGAGGGAAAGTACTCATACATCCAAAGAAAGATATCACAAATAGCACAATAGTCTTTGGGGTTAGAGAAGGCACCTTATATAGGTTACAAGGTAAGCATGTTCAAGCCTTGGTACATGATAGTGACATCCTATGTGAGTTGTGGCACAAGAAGTTGGGACACCTACACTACAGGGATTTTTCGATTTTAAGGGGGATTGTTACAAGTCTTCTAGAGTTTAGTATTGAACAGTAGGGAGTGTGCAGAGGTTGTGCACTTGGAAATAATGCCAAGGCTGCTTTTCCAAACAACAAGAATAGGTCCAAGGGGATATTTGATATTTTCCATTCATATGTGAGTGGGTCAATGCAGTAGAATTATTACAGGGATCGTCATACTATGTGACATTTATTGATGACTTTTCTAGGAAAACCTAGATCTTCTTTAGGAAGGACAAGGATGAGGTATTCAGTCAGTTCAGAGATTTGAGGGATCAAGTAGAGAAATAGACAAGTAAAAAGACTAAATTCTTGAGGTCAAATAAAGGGGGAGAGTACACCTCCAATGAATTCAAGGATTTCTGCAAGGAGGAAAGGATCAAGAGGGAGTTGATAGTCTCATACAACCCTTAGAAAAATGGGGTTGCAAAGAGAAAGAACCAATCCATCATCAGTTTTTTCAAGGCTATGATACATGACCAGGAGTTGTCTATGTTCCTATGGGCGTAGGTGTTACACATTATTTTTTTCATCCCTATGACTGTTAATGATGTAAACCTATATGTTGCCTTCAGAGGGGTCAGTGGTCTAAGTTCCTGAAGAGAGAAGGGAGAAGAACTTTTCCTGAGAAAAGAAGTTGCATTTTCCTGTGTAAAAACCTTATAAAAAAATAAAGATCGCAGTTGCCTATGTATTAGGGTGCGAGAATACCTGATTCTCGCAGGCTGCATCATAGCTAGGGTGCGAACAGTTCACAGGT
This sequence comes from Picea mariana, assembly GCA_032191745.1. NCBI lineage: Eukaryota > Viridiplantae > Streptophyta > Pinopsida > Pinales > Pinaceae > Picea > Picea mariana. The sequence goes on along the minus strand of JASDQU010010916.1, from coordinate 246,642 downwards.
TGCACTATAAGCACGGTGCGAGAATGCTTACACGTGGAAAAAACGAGCGTTTTCTCAAATCTTCTAGAAGGAGAAACTTCTATGGTGAGGTGGCATCCGAATGGTTTGGATCTTACTCACTTTCATGATTTAGTGGGATCATCCTAACCTCCTCACCTTATCCTCTTCAACTTATAAAAGGAGAGGAGTTCTCATGGAGAAAGTTAGCTTGTGGCTTTTTGAGCTTTGGTTGGCTTGGAATTATTAGCTTGGTTGGAGTGTCTTTGAGATTTGCCTTTGTCAAGATAGATTGTGAATATTATCAGATCTATGCTCTCAAAATTCTTGGAGTGAAAGTGTGTGGGGAATGAAGGACAATTGGAAGGGATCTTATGACATCAAGGCCATGGTTGTAATCTCGCTTTCACATTTAATATGATACAGTAATATGATTATTTCCTATAAAGCTTGTTGTGTTTTATTGTATGATTCCTTGATCACATACATAGGTTTATATTGAGTTTATGTTATTGCTATCACTTTGGTTGGTTGCGTTCTTTTGCAGGTTCATCATTGTATGAGCATTGGAATGAAGCTAGCATTGCGATGGCGAGAGGAAGCGACATTTAAACGGTATGTCACTCATCCTTCTTTAGTTAGTAAATTCAATATTTAAAACTTAAGAAAAGTGTCATGTTCTATCCTATTTTTTTCTAGATCCAGATGGATCTAGGGAGATCAGTTAGTGTCCGCACCTACCGATTTGTCCGATAACAAAATTGGCGACTCCACTGGGGAACAGATTGTTTCCTAGTTAGTCTAGTTTCCTTTGCTTTGATTGCTTGTTTCCTGGTCTCTGAGTTTGTGGGAGATCCATCCAGACTCTCTAGATCTGAAAGTTCACTCAAATTTAGTCCTTTTTCAATTTTTTGCTTGTTTACAGGCATTCTCGCACTGTACCCTTTAGTGGCCTGGGAGAAACACATGAGTTCGCACCCTGGTGTTAAGTCCAGTGCGAACCCCTCACAGTCAACCTTTGTTTAGCCTGCGAGAATATTTGATTCTCACACTGTAATACACTGCCAACCTGCAAACTTGTTTGTACAAATTTTTGGATTGGATCTTGTCATTTTTTGATGCCTAGTTTTGCTTTGAAAAGCTGGATTGAAATTTTGGAGCCTATATTGATCTGTTTACAGTCTGCTTGACATTCTTTGAGTTGCTTTTAGCCATCTTCACTTTGTTTGGTTTTGAAGGATTAGTCTCTTTCTTTGAGTGTCTTTCAATTACAAAGCATGTGTTTTCTTTAGAATTGTTTGGGGAAAGATCAGATTTCTTCTGAATAGTTCGCTTTAAAAGAAAACTTTTAGTTTGGGTTTCTTTGTTTTAACAAAGTTCATTATTGCTTTTAGTGAAATTTTTGAAACAAAAAGATTTAATTTCTTGCTTTATATTAGATTGGGGGCATCCTTGCCTTTCAAGTAGCGAAATTGCATGATTCTTGGAGTTTTTTGATCTTAAATTATAAAAAAAATTCCTCCTCATGGCCCGGGGGGGCCATGAATCATGCATTGGTGTTCAGTACCTTTTTCTCATTTCTTGAGAATATTGATATTGATGAGTTCAATATATTTTGGGACATCGTGCATATGGGAATGATAAATGTTTTCTCCTTCTCGTAGCATAGCTTTCATCGAAATGAAAAAATTGCATCTTCATATCTTTGCATAATTTTCGAGTCGGTCAAAACACCATATTGTCCACGCTATTTTCCTTTTGAGTAACAACAGCCATAAAATAAAGCGCTTATAAAAATTGATTAGACATTTTTATATTTTTTGGTAGCAAACCTACATTAGATTAGTTGTAGGGCTTTGGAATAGGTGTGAAAGATAACTTTCCAAAGCTGCAAACAAACATAGAATATTGAGTTAGGGAGCGGTTAAATCCACTTATTACATTTTGTCCTGGGAAGCCCTTCTAACACAAGGGTCAATCACGAGGTCGCATTGAGACTAGCAAAGTTACTCACCCTGCTTTGTTGGTCTTGGTGTTGAGATTACGTGTATTATGGGGGTCACTTGAGAGGTATACCCACAATGATGAGTGGAAGCCTTTCAAGTTGATTTCGGGCTAGATACCCTGCCCTTGCATGTGGATCGGACTATCGACTGTTTCCCCAGGAATCATTGTAGTGATTGGTAACCTTAGTGGCCTATCTCTCTAGGTTCTTTACATGAGGTGACTGTGGAGGGGCAAGTCTTCACGGTACCTGGAATCGACATTGGTCAAACTCACTCGAGCTCCTTGAAGGGTATACCCACGATTATGTGTGGGAGCTTGCACCAGGGTGTAAGCCGTTAAGCAGGTCATCAACGTAACTTTTTCACCCGCTCTATCTCAGCCCCTTCTTACTTTGTTCTTGCGACGTTGGATTTCATCACCAACTAGTGTGCTCATTGTGAGAAGGTTTTGTTTGCTTGTTTGCTTACTAGATTTTTAGCGTGTGTTGTTTGTTTTCCTTAGAGGACTCTAGATTGGATTTTTGTTTTTAATGGTGTCAGTTCCTGAAATGACTAATGAAGGAACCTCTACTCCAGGGGAACCTTTTACTTTTCCTTCTTATGGAAACATTGGTCCTCCTCACATCGCTACTTTGAGCCTTCCAAGTCTCACAATTGGATTGTCGGTGAGGTTGTTTTCCACTTAGGTAATCTCGAATGCAGTAAGTGCTTCAGTCGTAAGCACTTCCCCCCAAGAAAATAAACCTCATGTTGATCCTTCACTGTCTTCACCAGTAAGGTCTTCTTCACCTTCTTCACTTGCAAGCTTGCCTTCCATTCCATCTTCTTCGTCGAGCGAAAGTTGTAAAGCTAATAACTCGGTGAACAAGAAGAAGAAGAAAAGGAAGAATAAGAAGAAGAAAATTAAGCAAGAATCCAAACTTCCGACCACTGTCAAACATGTTGGAAAACAACCAGTTACTGTTAATCGTGCTGGGAGTGTTGATGATTTCAAGATCACCTAAACAACCCGTAAGCCCAAGTACCCTTGCAGGCTTTGTAAGGGTTGCCATATTCTTAAGGATTGCCCTAGTCTATCCAAGGTTATAGAAGTATGGTCTACACACCCTGACCAACCCATGTCATCAGCCTCTGAACAATATGTTGATGACCTCCCATCAACTAGTCATGATACGGTTGGGAAGAAGAAAAGTAGAGTCAAGTTCCCGTGTATGTTATGCAAAGGGAGTCATCTAACTCATCTTTGCCCTCATATGGACAAAGCCTCAAAATTACTGGAAGACATGACTGTTTCACAACCTCAACTCCCAGCCACTTATCGCAAGATTTCTCTCAACCCACCTGTAGTTGATGGAATGATCACTTTGGTCCCTTCACCGGTCAATCCAGTTGATCATGTCGTCAATCTGGTCACATCCTTAGTTGAACCAATTGACAAAATGGTTGATCTGATACCTTCCTCGATCAATCCCACTCTCCCCTCAGAGAGTGAAACTAAAATGTTCGATCCGATCCCATACTCGGTCGATCCCACTCTCCCATTAGAGAGTGTCACCCAAGTGGTTGATCTGTTTTCACCTATCGACCCCATTCTCCCTCTGGAGAATGAAACCTAAGTGGTCAATCTGATCTCTCCATCGGTCGATCCTACTCTCCCGCTAGAGAGTAAACACGATACTACCCATGTTTTTCTCGTTGATACAGAATCTATCATGCCGGGGGCTATTCCTCCTTCTCCCGTGGAACCCCCTCCAAGTAATGAGGCCATCCGTTTTGATTGGGGTGTGCTAAATGGACCTCATCTTCCCTCTCACGTTCCTTTCCAGATTATAATACAGGTTTGTGGTTGAGATCTTCCTCAGACACTAATAGATGAAGGTTCATCTGTTAGTATTTTGTCTTCTATTGCTTGGCAAGATTTGGGTTGTCCTCCACTTGCACCAGTTATGTAGAATCTGTTAGCTTTTAACAGAAGAACCAGTCAACCTTTAGGGACCCTTCCTCAGTTTCCTGTAACTTTGGGAGGGAAAACTATCTTTATTGATGTTATGGTACTCCACGACCCCTTGGATTTCTCTTTACTCCTTGGGCGAGATTATGTCTATGCCATGAAAGCTATTGTGTCTACTCTTTTTCGTGTGATATCTTTCCCTCGCAATGGATGGGTTGTGACTGTTGATCAAATTTCATTCATTGACCCCACCTGGATTGCCTCCCTGAATGGTTCTTATACGCAGATGGTATCACCCCCACCACAGGTCAATTATGTGGCATTGTCGCCCATGGCTTCAACTTCTGATAACTTAGATTCAGTAGTTGACATGGTGATATCTTCGATAGGGTTGTTAGAGCCTGATCTCTTTACTTCTTTCACGACCCTCGACATGGTGTCCTTCTAGAGTGTGTTTCTTCCTTCTAGTGAAGACCTCTTGGACGCCATGACCGAGTTTTGTCCCTTGACATGGTGTCATTCCGGAGCATTGTCCTCTTGGAATCCATGATCAAGAAACCACTTCCGAGGATAGTTTTTGCATCTCTGCGACAACCTCGTTAAAAAATTAAACAGAGATTCTGATGATAGTTTTTGCATCTTTGAGGCAACCTTGTTAAAAAATGAAACAGAGGTCTTTGAGCATGGTTTTCTGATTTCAAGCTCGTTAAAAAATGAAACCACCCGAGGATAGTTTTTTCATCTCTGCGGCAACCTCATTAAAAAATGAAACGAGGTTCTGAGGATATTTTTTGCGTCTCTGCGGAAACCTCGTTAAAAAATGAAACAAAGGCTCTGAGGTTACGAGCATAGTTCTTGTTTCTATGTCAAGCTCGGTAAAAAATGAAATAGTTTTCCCCCTCTCTGTTTGAGTCAAGTCCTTCGTCTAGTATTTGAAGCTTCATTCCTTTTCCTTTATCGTTGGATGAAATGAAGCTTGGGGGGAAATGCTTACAGCTTCTGGACTTCATGCTGAAGTTAGGGCCACTAGCTTCTTAAGCTGGGGGCTAAGTACCAACCATGCGTTGGGAAGTCGCAAGCATAGTTTTCTATGGTTCAAGATTGTGTAAAAATGAAACCACTTACCTCAAGCATAGTTTCCTCTGGTTCAATCTTGTGTAAAAATGAAACCAGGTCCAAGCATAGTTTTGTTTAGTTTTTAAGCTTGTGCAAAAATTAAAATCTATCCCAAGCATAGTTTTGTTTTGTTTTAAAGCTTGCGTAAAAATGAAAACAATCATGAGCTTAGTCTTTGTTCTTTCTCATGCTCGTAAATCAATGAGAATGTAACCGAGTATACTTTTATCACTTTTTTGGACTTGTAAAGGTTATATGAAAAAGGAACCCCCTGGAGTCTCCTTTAAGCTCTTTTCAGACTCTCTAAACATGAAAAGATTGTCGAGCGACCTTGTTCTTTTCATGCTCATTAAAGTATTTGAAGAAAACATCTATTGAGTGATAGTTTATCTCTTTTTCAGTCTCATCAGACTATTTTACGAAAAAGGAACTGAGAGAGTTCTCTTTTAAGTGTTTTTCTAGACTCTATAATCATGAAAAACCTTCAAGTTTTCTATCTTTTGACTCGTTAAACAAAAATCGACAGGCCCATACGGGACCGAACCACTCCTTCCTAGGGTTCGTTAAACATACTCTGAGGGACTCATCCAAAGGATGAGCTTACATTACAAGCATATGTTATCCTCCTCAAGCTTGCGTAAAAATAAAGAGGTACTCGCCAGAAATGGTGGGGGAAAAAATTGGGAAAGAATTGTGTCTAAACCTGTATTCCATGGAAGAGTCATTTTTGAACATGACACCCTTTCACTCGCCTTGTGTCTAGGTTGGAAAATCCACTTGTCTCCTGATCATACTCCTTTATAAAGTTACAAATTGGTCTGTGATCCCTGTTGTTGAGTCAGTATTTTCCAAGACAGTTGTCGTGTTGTCAATATGTTCATAAAGATGTCCAACCTGAAAATCCTTCTATTGCGTCGACCATTTCTACAGTCCTTAAGCCTTCTATTGCGTCGGTCATCCTTGAGTCAGTCCTGGATCACTTGTTACTCTGATCTACATCAAATCTTGTTACTTGTTTCGTGTCATTGATGGGGGATACATTAAGGCCCTCCTATGACAAGTCTTTTCCTGTCGACTTCAACTCATTATCTAGGAATTAGACTTAGAAAATAACTGGTACATTGGAACTTGCATGCCTCAATGGCAGGTTTCCTTCCTTTCGACAGTGGGTTTTCATCATTGACCCCTGATCGGGAGATTCCGTTGAATGTTCGACCTCAACTCATTTATTCACATTCGGTGGATTTTACTAGTGTACCTTGGGAGTCATTGACATTAATGGTGATTTCCCTCGCAGTTGTTAATGGTATACACTAATGACCGGTAATCAAGTGGTTTCTACCATGTTCGACTTCAACACATGTATTCGCATGGTTAGATTCGTACTATAAAGTGATAGAGATGAAGACCCTGGATATTTTTCTAACAGATCTAGGTTGTGTTGGAGTATATTCAGTGTACTATTGCATAGATCCACATTGTATGTCTAGTGTCTATGTTCAAATTTGAGTCTTTAACACATAGATCCACAGTGTATTTTTGGTGGCTATGTTCATATTTGAGTCATATTGGCATGGATCCACAGTGTATGTTTGGTGGCCATGACCAGTCTTACTTGACATGGATCTTTGCATGTCGGCATTTATGCTTTGATTCATTTGTATTCTAAGTATGGGAATGCCTACCTCAGTGATGATATATTATTGTACTGTATTTCCTTATTTGTTGGTAGGTTTCCGACCGACTGTTCCTTGTTCCCTACACACACTCGACAAAGCATTTCAGCTATCACTTTGTTCTAACTTCATACTTTGGGGGGCTCTCTGTTACACATTATTTTCTTCATCCCTATGACCGTTAATGATGTAACCCTATCTGTTGCCTTTAGAGGGGTCAGTGGCCTGAGTTCCTAAAGAGAGAAGGGAGAAGAACTTTTCCTGAGAAAAGAAGTTTCATTTTCCTATGTAAAAACCTTATAAAAAAAGGAAGTTCGCAGGTTGCCTATGTATTAGAGTGCGAGAATACCTGAGTCTCACAGGCTGCATCATAGCTAGGGTGCGAACAGTTCACAGGTTGCACTATAAGCAGGGTGTGAGAATGCTTACACGTGGGAAAAACGAGCGTTTTCTCGAATCTTCTAGAAGGAGAAACTTCTATGGTGAGGTGGCATCTGAATGGTTTGGATCTTACTCACTTTCATGATTTAGTGGAATCATCCTAACCTCCTCACCTTATCCTATTCAACTTATAAAAGGAGAGGAGTTCTCATGGAGAAAGTTAGCTTGTGGCTTTTTGAGATTTGGCTGGCTTGGAATTATTAGCTTGGTTGGAGTGGCTTTGAGATTTGCCTTTGTCAAGATAGATTGTGAATATTATCAGATCTATGCTCTCAAAATTCTTGGAGTCAAAGTGTGTGGGGAATGAAGGATAGTTGGAAGGGATCTTACGACATCAAGGCCATGGTTGTAATCTCTCTTTCACATTTAATATGATACAGTAATATGATTCTTTCCTATAAAGCTTGTTGTGTTTTATTGTATGATTCCTTGATCACATACATAGGTTTATATTGAGTTTATGTTATTGCTATCACTTTGGTTGGTTGCGTTATTTTGTAGGTTCATCATTGTATGAGCGTTGGAATGGAGCTAGCATGGCGATGGCGAGAGGAAGCGACATTTAAACGGTATGTCACTCATCCTTCTTTAGTTAGTAAATTCAATATTTAAAACTTAAGGAAAGCATTGTGTTCTGTCCTGTTTTGTTCTAGATCCAGGTGGATCTAGGGAGATCAGTTAGTGTCCGCACCAACCGATTTGTCCGATAACAGTAAGCATGTAACACGATGACCTATGTGAAAAACAAGAGTTCGCACAGGATATTGGGGGACAAGACTCCAGAGGAGGCATTCCCAGGAGTGAAGATAAAGATTGTTCATTTGAGGATATTTGGTTTTCCAATTTACATCCATGTGGTTGTGGAGAAGAGGATGAAGTTGGAGCCTTCGGGACATAAGGGTATATTTGTGGGGTATAGTGAGACCTAAAAGGATTACAGGATATTCATTTGAGCACAACAAAAGATAGGCGTGATTAGAGATGTTAAGTTTGAGGAGAACTTGGCATCTAAGAGTACTCATGAGTCATCAAAAATGATAGAGGATGAAGAGCATTAGGCTCAGAAGGATGAGCAATAGTGATCAGTTCAGACTTTAGGTGGGTAGGAGGAGTTAGCCCCTTCCAGCCCTTTCAGGAGACCCAGGTGGTTATTGCAGAAATTGAGGGATTTTGGTGAGGATCCAAGGAGTGAAGTCAGAGAGTGCAGGACTCCAAATAAGTTTCCAAACTATATGGAACTTATGAGTAGAATCATTGATGTTGAACCTTCCAGTTTTGAGGAAGTAGCAAATCAGCAATTATGGCAGAATTTTGTGGTAGAGGAGTACACCTCTATTATGAGGAATGATGTTTGGGACATAGTGTCGATACCAGAGGGGAAGTCATTTGTGATTTTGAGGTGACTCTACAAGATCAAGCATGCTACATATGATATCATAGAGAATTTTAAGGAAAGGTTTGTGGGGAGATGGTTATCCTATAAAGAGGGAGTGGACTACGAGGAGATGTTCTCTCCAGTCGCCAAGTATGCTTCTATTTGAGTTGTTATTTCTATTGCTTCAGTTATGAGGTGGAGGATACATCAAATGGATGTAAGAATATCTTTCCTGAATGGGATCATTTAGTATGAAGTATACATAAAGCATCCTTAGGGATTTTGAGGTACATGGGAGGGATTCTCATGTGTGTAGGCTTAAGAAATCCTTGTAAGGACTCAAATAGGAACCCAGGCCATGGTAATCCAATATCGATGGATACCTCCAGAGTATGGGATTTACCAAGAGTGAGGCGGATCCTAACTTGTACTTAATACTTGTTGGAGAGGATCCTCTCATATTGGTTATATACATTGATGATTTATTTATCATAGGTGTAGAGGATCTTATTGCAGGGTGCAATTAGATTTATCTAGTGAGTTCGAGATGAAGGACATTAGATCGATGCATTATTTCTTGGGGTTAGAGGTATGGTGGGTATTGGGAGAGATATTCCTTGGACAAACGAAGTATGCAATTGAGATATTGAGGAGATTCAGGATGTAGGACTGTAAACTGATTGGTATGCTTAAGGTAAACCAATGGTTACACTTATACAGGAAGTTGATAGGGTCCTTGATGTATTTGGTCAACACTAGGCCATATATTTGTTTTGTTGCGAACACCTCGATTCAATTCATAATGGAGCCAAGGTAGGTGGATTGGATCGCAAAAAATCATGTGCTGAGGTACTTGAGAGGTACATTGGAGTATGGATTGAGATATCTTAGAGGAGATGGAGTGGAGTTGTATAGATATATAGACTCGGATTGGGTAGGAAGTGTAGTAGCCAGAAAGAGAACCTCGAGGTGTTACTTCAGCTTAGGATCAACAGTGATTACTTGGTTCAGTAGGAAAAAAAATTCTATAGTTCTTAGTTCAGCAGAGGTAGAGTATATCGCAATGAGTATGGTTAGTTGTGAAGCCATTCTGCTTCACAAATTTCTCACATTTTTATTTGATCAGGATTTGGAGCCTACAATGATATACTACGATAATCAGAGTTGTATCAAACTCTTGGAGAATCCAATGTTCCGTGACATGTCCAAGCATATTGAGATCAGATATCACTTCATTAGGGATAGGATCTAGAAGGGAGTAGTAAAGCTTCAGTATATTTCCAGATATGAGTAGGTTGTAGATATTCTGACCAAGCCCTTGGAGAAAGGGAAGTTTGTATTCTTCATAGATAGACTTGGAGTGGTGCAGAATACCTTCTTTGCTAAGAGGGATTGTTGATGCTTGAGGTAGCATCAAACAGGTATTTTCACATAGGTCTATGTGTCTAGACGTGTGGAAATTGTCCAAATCCTTCTACTCTTGCATTTACTTTAGTTAAAGGAATTATTAAAGTAAATCTATTTTATTAATTAATTATGTAATTAGTTAATTGAGTTATTTAAGGAAAGTGCTAAAATCACTTAGCTTGTAATCTTAGCATGAAATCTAAATCTCAAGTGAGATTAGAAATAGATTATAAGTCAAGATTATAAAATAAAGGGTATGGTGAAGGAGGAGACACATTCACACAAAGATAAAAAAGAAGGACTTYCGATAGTGTGGAGTCATTCAAGAGTGTAGAAGCAAAGAAGGATTTTTGCTTAAACTTCACACACTTGATACTTGAGAGTAAAGGATTAATTTTGAGAGAGTTAGATCATGAARGAATGTGATTCAAGATCTTGGATAGGTGGAGAAGGAATTCAATCTAGAGATCARGTCAAGGAGAAGAGAGAACATAGGCAGCATAGGTGGGTTTCAGTTAGAGGAATCCACATGGAAGTGTTATGTCGTACAAAGCTTGTCGTATATGTTTTATGTACATATAGGTGGTTCACATTGGAGATAGTCTCATAGATAAATGGGTCACAAGAACGTGAATCACGTAAACCTTGAAAAGCATGCATTTATGGTTCATACAATAGGTTAGACTTTGTCAGGTTTGTATGCAATTGTATTTATAGTAGTGTGCCATTATCCCTGTCACAGGAGCCCTAATTTTAGCATAACAAAATCAATCTCAGCACTGGTTTTCCCTCCGGGGTTTTTCTAGGGTTATCTACCCAAAATATTGGTGTTTATGTGTGCATGATTTTGGTTTCCTTGTTTATGCTTCCACTGCATATTTCATTGATTTGAAGTGGTAAAATCAACACCCTTTTTTCTTTACTGCTCTATCCCTTTCTTATCTGCTCCACTCGGTGTAATGATTGTTGGTTTTTCATGTTTCTATCGTCTGCATGTAGCCCATGTAACCTATTTTAAGTGTGGAAGTCCTAAAAAACTTTCTATCTCATACATCATCTACCCCATGATCTCTCGTGTTGTCTAGGTTCATTATTCGAGAAGATTCACGAAGATATTCTTCTTACTTAGTGTGCATGTGGTATCTTTATGAAATTTTGTTCATAATATAAACTTTGATTGCCATGTGTGCCTTATTACATCCATCGTGCAGCTATTGATGTGTGTTCTTAAAACTAATCTGTGCACAAGGTTGATACATGCACACACACAAACTACCCAAAACTTTTGGTGCCAAAAATATTCAACGCGTTAACATGAGCACTTGGCCATTGACCTAGGTTTACAGTGGAGCTTGGACTACTTAAACTTGGTATCTAGCCCTTCTACATGGGACCCAGGTTTACAGTGGAGCTTGGACGACTACAACTGGGTGGCTCGCACTTCTACATGGGATCCTAGTTTTGTGTCCTACTTCAGCATTATGGTCCACACTTATCCATGGGACCCTAGTATATGGTTTTACTCCCTCATAACAAGAATTGAGGAAAACACTTTCATAAGGGGGATGGAATGTAGTGTAGCTAGGGGAATAATATGGGGTACCTAGGGAGGTACCCAAAGGAAATAATAGTAGTGAGGAATTGTTATGTATGGAGGCCACTATTAGTAAACAAGGCCTAGTGTGAACATAATAAATGTAAGAGGGATTACTAGAAGGTTGTGCTTCTAGAAGGTTCCTCCTCTAGAATGTTCTTAGGTGGTATGTAGCATTGTATAAAGGGGTATGAGCAATTTAATGGGCATGTTGAGAAGTATTATATTTGGAGCATAGCTCATTAGGAGGTTTCCCCCTTGAAGAGGCAAGTGATTAGGGGTGGATCCCTTCCTTGAAAGGATCTATTTTACGATGTTTCCCTACCATAACGGTTTTCATAATAATAAAGGAGAATTTGCATATTGTTCCATGTGTCATGTGTGGTGATTTTATATTTACATCTTTGGCACTTAACATGAGGTCTACTCTAGATTACAAGTGTCATATTCCTATGGTGATGTTGTGCACAATAACTATTCCAAGGTGATGTAGCTACATAAAGAAAGTCCACACCACTCCATCAAAAACCTCCATGGACTCCATCTATACTCCAAAACAATGTACTCCACTAGGTCAAGAACATTTTTTAATTTTATCAAGGTTTAATGGTGGGACAGATCCCACAATCACGGTTAAGGAAACCGCTCGATGTCGGTCAACCTCGCTAGTAATAGTACTAGCAGGTTGACTTCGGTTCATTTCGAAGGTTGTAAAATCATAACGTCCTGGAGCTCCTAACTCTCGGAGTTCCTAAGCCAAAATAGCTTAGCTCCTTTCAGACCCAGTGAAGGGTTCCAAGGTCCTAGTCATACGGATTCCTTGACAAGTCTCGGGGCTACACGCTTAACTCTTAGTTGTGATTTGGTTAGGGTCATGGAAATGAGCCCTCGATCACACAGACGAATGGTTTGAAGGAGGCGCCCTCCCTCCACAGAGATAGAATTTAGTAATCTATGAAGGTAAATTTGAGGGGTCGATAAGACTGAGGTGTTCCAGTGAATTCTGCCCTGACTCTTACATTAAAAAATCAACCCTTGGGAAAATTACCTTAAGGATTTCCCAACCAGTACAGAAATCGTAAAATTATTCCTAAATTAATTTGAAGACCCGTGTCTAATAGTCCTCCTGGTGATAAGCATAGGAAAATATAAACCATTCAAATGCAGGGGTTTACAGAAGAACAATAAGCATTTCTAATATTAATCAAACAATGCAAATTTTAGTTATAGACATATACATCCAACCATCATTTAAATCCTAGTACACAGGGTATCAGAATACTTATCAATAAACTAGATAGTGAAGCAACTATTGAGAGGGGTGCCCTTTTCCACCCAACCATAGGCACAACCACTCCTAGATGGATTTATTGTTGGCCACCCCCTATCTAGATAATGATTCTCTAAGAGAGACTCTTCCTTCTTATTTAGCGATATTCAAGGACGAAGGCCACTCTCCTCCTCCCATAGGAACTTGGAAAATTGGTTTTCTCTCCACCAAGCAAGGGGGTCTGCAACGAGTGCTTCCTCAGTCATTCATCTCCTCTGCAACCTCGATTATCAACTTGGACTGAAAACATTGCCAACAACTTCTTGTACCCATAGCAAGCTTTTTTTTTAGTTCTCTTCATAACCATGGAGCTACACATGCTCTCCTTTTTCAGAAAATGGTCTCTCGACTCATTCCCCTCGCATCCCCCCAATCTCTACCCACGAATTCCCTTCTTTTCTTGTTCCTCAACAATTTTTTATGGGTTTGAATCCCCATTTCCTAGTTAGGTTAGGAAGTTTTTAGATGGGTACTCTTCACATCTCCTCATTGACTCTTGAGGAGGACCTCCCAACTATCAGCCTGATTGGTAATTTATTTCTTTGGGTCAGAGGATTGTTCTGGTTATGAATAATTTAAATCCAGTAAATTATCAGTCTGGTGCGGATCAACTCAACCATTTTTGGTTCCCCTCACCATATCTCTCATGCATCATGATCTACCTTGGCAAACCCCATCAGTAGTTACGCAACACTATCCATTTTATTTAGTAACAGAAATACATACATTACCTTTTATAACAAAAAGGTTCATCAATTCCAACATCCACACATATTCAATCTATCCATAGTGTTTTGGCAAGTTATAGTTATATTTACAAGCTGGGGGAAACATGAGTATTACAATCCCCTCCCCCTTAAAGGAACAACATCCTCAATGTTCTACCTATTGATGTGCTCTGTATGTATAGAAGTAAATAAAAATGGGTATGTTTGTTTCATGGCATCCTCTATTTCCCATGTAGCTTCATCTAGACCAAAGTGTTTCTATTGCACCTTGACCTATGCAATGGTTATGTTCCTGAGTGGGATTTCTTTCCTGTCTATTATGCATTGTGGATCTGGAAGGAATTCTCCCTATGGTTCCACCTAAATCACAGACCAATCAATTATATGATTAGAATCATGTACATATTTCTTCAATAATGAAACATGGAAAACATTATGTGCCTTCACTATGGGAGGAAGTGATGGTCTATATGATACAGGTCCCACTCTATCCAAAATTTCAAAGGTTCCACAATATTGAGGTGTCAGCTTGGCACAGACTCCCATTCTCAAGGAACTTTTCTGGGCCTAACTCGGGGATGCACATGATCCCCTACTTTGAACTCTTTAGGAGTCTTTTTTCTATCTGCATAGATTTTCTATCTATCTTGAGCTATTTTAAAATTTTGTTTTATCTGGATGACTTGTTGTTCCATTTCCTTTAGTATATCTAGCTCGATTGTAATTATGTCTACGGTGTTATTCCAACTAATTGGAATATTGCATTGTCTACCATAAAGGGCCTCAAAAGGGCTCATCTTCAATGACTCTTGATAGCCATTGTTATAAAAAAATTCTACCAGTAGTAGGTAGTCTTCCCACTTTTTGGGATGATGCATTACATGCATCCTTAACATGTCCTATAACACTTGGTTTACCCTCTCTATCTACCCATCATTTTGAGGGTGATGGGTTGTACTAAATAGCAATTTAGTTTCAAAACCAACAAAGAGAGATTTTCAAAAATTTGAAGTAAATTTTGTGTCTCTGTCGGATATGATTTCCTTAGGCATGCCATGCAGTCTAAATATATATTTCATGAAAATAATGTTCCTTGCAAGTTGATTTGATAGGAATAAGTAAGCATCGTTGCTCAGTTTGTCCACAACTACCATAATGGCATCATTATGTTTGGTTGATTTTGGTAACCCTGTGATCAAAATCCATCGAGATGGTTTCCCATTTCCATTCAGGGATTGGTAGGGGATGCAAAAGCCCTACTAGATGTCGGTGCTTCACCTTAACCTGCTGACATTCTTGACATTTATCTAAGTAATCAGCTATGCCATTTCTCAGTCCAGGCCAATAAAATAGTTTCCTAGTGGTTGTGATCATTTTCTAATAACCAGGATCAACGATATACGGTCTTTTGTGTAGTTCATCCATTATGAACCTCTTCAATTTGTCACAATTTGGAATATACAAACTACGTTTGTAAGTTAGCAGGGCATCATTCAACGATTGATAATCCTCATACTTCATCCCTATGGGATCTTTCTCTAAGTATGATTTCAAAGTCTTGAAAAATGTGTATGTTTCTTGTGCACTTTTGACACTCTCCTTAATGTTTGTTTCACAAGTGCTTACAGCTGCCAAGTGAATCACTTTCATACTTATTCTAAGGGAATCATCCACCCTATTTTCTTTTCCTTTGATATTTTTTATTTCAAAATCAAACTCACTAAGGAGCGTCATCCATATAGCTTGTCTAGCATTGAGTTTTGGTTGATCAAACAAATATCTCAACCCACTATGGTCTTTCATAAGAACAAATCTTATACCTAGGAGGTAATGCCTCCACATTTTTAAAACATGTACTATGGCAGCCAATTCCAAATCATGGGTCACATAATTGATTTCATGCTCATTCAGTTTTCTGGATTCATAGAAAATCACATGTCCTTGCATAAAGACTCCTATGATCGCTTCCTTGCAGAAATATGTACACACAAGGAAGTCCTTGTTTGGTTCTGCAATATTCAACACAAGTGCATTGGTTAGAAGGTATTTCATCTATTGAAATCTCTCTTCACATTCTGATGTCCAAATGAATTTAACTCCCTTTTTCTGAAGGGAGGTGATTGGGCAACCAATCTTGGAAAATCCCTTTATGAACCTTCTATAGTATCATGCTATGCCCATAAAGGATATGATATCTGAACCCATAGGTATACATTAGAGTGATGGAGAATAAGAATTTCCCTTTTACTCAAATATCTCAAGTCCTCTTCCTAAGATCTCCATCTTCTTCTGCACGTCAAAAGATTTCCAACAACTCTTACCATGCTCAAATCTGAGCTCAGGATTGGAAGTTACGCCCTCATTTGACATACATGGTTAAGGAATTTCAGTGTTTGGTGTTTCAATGATGAATTCCCTTTTCTCTATTCACATATCCTCTGGAGTTGTAATGCCCATATATTACTAAGGGTCATTAAGTTTCCTAAACATTTTAAGAAAGTAAACTGAAAGAAAACTTCATAACATAATATTGACTTTTATAACAGCAACTTCAGTAACTAGATTTATCAATAAATGCTAAATGATGTACAGTATGAATTAAATACATAACTTAACAAGTACCTAGATCTGATGTTAATTTATGTTGCCTCTTTGCTTTGTTGCTGCCTTTCTGCTCCCTGCTACATAGATCAACCCTGCCACAAACAGGAAAATAACTGCCCAAAACTACTGTCCTCCCTGCCAACTAGTAAAACTACCTAGCTCCAGGATATCTACGGATATCCTGGCCCTCCGTGCCCAAAACCTCCAGCAACTCGGTGCCTCCCATGATCAAAAGCCACAGTCCAGAACACTCTGTTTCTTGCTCCCAGCAAGCCAATAGTCCATAGAGAATACAACAGGCTCCCAGCCAATACCACAGTGCACAGCAAATACCACAGTGCATAGAAATTCTGCTCACGGCAAAATGCAATGGTTTTCAGCCAATACAATTGGCTCAACAATATAGTCCGCAGCATCCATCCTCTCTGAATGGTGCGCACATCCCCCTCTTCCCGTCCCTTATTCCTCCCTGTCGACTAATACAATTAATCCACAACCACCCCCCCATCCTCCATCCTTCGTCATGAGTTAATACGTTATCTTCCCGGGATCCATGGTTATCCCTCTCTGCATACACCACCATTTTTATATCATTTTTCATTGATCTTTTAATTTTATTTCACAGGTCATTAAGTGTGATCAACAGTTAATTTATTAGTTTGTTAACTGCAATTATCCCTTAATTAAATCTTACTTAATAATATTTATCCATTTATCAATTTAGGGTCGTTACAGGAGTCCCGAAACCTTGAAATCCTACCACATGGTTTCAGCCTTCGGCCTTTTTGACTTATTCAATACACCACCCCAAACCTCCAGAGTTTTGAAACCCCAAACTCTTGAAGGCTCCACACTTACATGTGGTGGCACATTAAATGCAGAGGTAGGGGTAGGTAGGTATGTTCCTTCAGTTGATTAACCCTAGCATTCCAACATCCCAAGTTTCATGAAGTCCTGAATTCTCAGTGTCTCGGGTACTCCACCAGCTATTAGTCCAAGTGAGCATGTGTCGGGGGGATTGACACACAGTAAATGGAAGAGATGACACATGGTCCCACCAATGGGTGGCATGTGTCATGCTCAATTTTTATATAAGGTCTGTAAAAAGAACAAATCAAGCAGAACATGGGTCCACATCACCCTAGGTGACGTCAACATACCACGTCACTCTAGACTAACATCCTTCGGGAGTCTCTAGCCTCTCGTACCTATGAAATCTCCCAAACCTCTCAAGCCCAAACTCCTACCAGTAACATCCCAATACCCCTTTTTCCATGGTCGATATAGGTCCATGTATATCCATAGATCTACGACATCCATTTCTTCGCGACTTCGGCATTCGAGAGTTTGGTTGTCTAGTTTCCTTTTTAATCATGGAGTGGTCAGCGTCGGACTGACCATGATCTAGATCCAATGGCTAAGAGGGATCCTAAAGTGTCCTCAAATCAATGGTCCTCGTCGCTTCACAACTTTTGCGTCTGGGGGTTTCACCCGTTTAACACTCCCTTTCTCCCGGAGTGGTCAATGCCGAATTAACCACAACGTATATCCAATGGTCAGGGGAAATCCCAAATCATCCTCAAATCCATGGTTCTCGTCACTTCGTGAGTTTGGTGTTCAGGGGTTCCACCCATTTAACACTCCCTTTCTCCCGTAGTGATCAATGTCAGACTGACCACGGCGTAGATCCAACAGTCAGGGAAGATATCTATGGCTCATGTTACTTTGCAACCAGGAAGTGGATCAGGGTTTAACAGTGGGACAGGTCCCATGGTCATGGTTAAGGAAACCGCTAGAGTTCAGTCAACCTTGTTGGTAATCATAGCAGCATGTTTCCTTCGGTTGGTTTCGAAGGTTGTAAAGTCATAACGTCACGGAGCTCCGAACTCCTAGAGTTCCAAAGCCAAAATAGCTTAGCTCCTTTTGGACCTAGTGAAGGGTTCTGAGGTCCTAGTCATATGGATTCCCTGACAAGTCTCGGGGTTTCACGCTCAACTATTAGCCGTAACTTGGTTAGGTTCATGGACATGAGCCCTCGATCACACAAATGAATGGTTTGAAGGAGGCTCCTTCCCTCCACAAAGCTAGAATTTAGTAACCTGCTAAGGTAAATTCAAGGGGTTGATGAGAATGAGGTGTTCTAGTGAATTTTTCCCCAACTCTTACGTTACAAAATCAACCCTTGGGAAAATTCCCTTAAGGATTTTCCAACCAGCACAGAAATCAAAAAATTATTCCTAAATTCATTTGAAGACCCATGTCTAATAGTTATCTTGTTGCTAAGTAGAGGAAAATCGAAACCAATCAAATGTAGGGGTTTACAGAAGAACAATAATAATTTCTAATATTAATCAAAAAATGCAAATTCTAGTTATAGACACAAACATCCAACCATCATTTCAATCCTAGTACACGGGGTATAAGAATACTTATCAAGAAACCAAATAATGAAGCAACTACTGAGAGGGGTGCCCTTTTCCACCCAACCGTAGGCACAACCACTCCTAGATGGATTTACCATTGGCCACCCCCTAGCTAGATCATGATGATCTGAGAGAGTCTCTTCCTTCTTGTTCAACAACAATCGAGGACGGAGGCCACTCTCCTCCTCCCACGGGAACTTGGAAAATTAGTTTTCTCTCCACCAAGCAAAGGGGTCTACAACGAGTGCTTCCTCGGTCACTCATCTCCTCTGCAACCTCATTTATCATTTTGGACTGAAAACACAGCCAGAAACTTCTTGCACCCAGAGCAAGGCTCTCCTTTTTCAGAAAATGGTCTCCTTACTCATTCCTCTCTCATCCCCCACCATCTCTGCCCATGAATTCCCTTATTTTCTTTCCTTCCTTTGAAAGGTTTTTTGGGTCTGAATCCCCATTTCGTGGTCAAGTCAAGAAGTTTTCAGATGGGTACTTTTCCCATCTCCTCATTGACTCTTGAGGAGGACCTCCCAACTACCATTATGACTAGTAATTTATTTCTCTGGGTTAGAGGACTATTCTAGGTTTGAATAATTTAAATCCAATAAAGTACTGGTCTGGTGGGGGTCATCTCAACCATTGTTGGTTCCCCTCACCATCTCTCTCATGCATCATGATCTACCTTGGCAAACTCCTTCAACACTTATGAAACACTATTCATTTTATTTAGTAACATAAATACATACATTACCTTTTATAACAAAAAGATTCATCAATTCCAACATCCACACATATTCAGTCTGTCCATAGTCTTTGGAAAGTTATATTTATATTTACAAGTTGGGGGAAACATGGGTATTACACCATCCATCTTGCATGAGGAAAAGGTACTTACCAAGAAGGAATTTGATGACCAATCGAATATTGCTAAGTCTTCCTTGGCTACTCAATTTGATGAGTCGACAAACTACCCTAAGAAGAGATACTAAAATAGGTGAATGACCTCACTACTAAGAATATGATAAATAATTCATTTATTTAGGAGTAGAAAGTGGAGGTGAGTGAAATTAGAAATGAAATATTTGCATTAAGGGTCAAGGCAAAGATAACTATGGTTCCCCCAAAGGACTGCATCAAAGTTTGGGTTGACAATGTGGTTGAAGCAATAGTTAAAATTATTTGCAAGCAATTGGAACAGTTGGATTTGCTATGTTCTTGGTGAAGGATGTTTAATGAGTAGCAACTAAATGAGACTACACAAATAATACCCCACAGTTTTTTAAGTAACAAGTTCTCAAGCTTTCCCTTATGCTTATTTTTGTCTTAGAAATATAGGTTATGTTGATGAGAGGAATGGAAATTCCTCACTCAAGCATTTTGGAATATTACTAGGCTAAGGTAAGATAGGCGGGAATGTCAATGTGGGTTTACAACCTTGCAAATGTATCAATCATCCCCCAAGAAATATGTTCTTCGACTTGATGTTATTTTAAAGTTGTGTTTCATCATTAAAATAAAATGTAAAAAAAAATTAAAAAAAAAATATATATATATATATATATATATATNTAAATATATATATATATATATATATATATATATATGTGTGTGTGTGTGTGTGTGTGTGTGTGTGTGTGTGTGTGTGTGTGTGTAAATGTTTATTGATTAAAAATGAATCAAGTGAAGATATATTACAGTCTGAAAATAAAAAATACACAAGTCTCAATTGAGAAAAAACAGATTTTATTGATAAAATGTTTTATGAGTTACAACAAGAATGCTTCTTTTCAAACCCCTGCAAGGGTGAGGACCAATGCCAAACTTAGAAGTCTAATATGGAATTTAACATCATACATAGACAACTGATGTCTGAAAGAAAAATATTAAGACTACATACATTGGATCAACCAATTCGCAAGTCCACCAAGTCTTGACTCTACTGAGGTATGTCAAAGATCAATGCTTCCTAGTACTTTCTTCTTTGCAACCTTTAGAAAGATCATTATTAGAAGTGTTTCTCTCAAATTCCTCATGCCCTCTTTGTCCTTTGGTTATTCCTTTTATTCTTAAAGGTAGTTCCTAAAATAGTTGATCTACTTTTAGTTATTAAAGTTAACAAACTTTAGTAAAGTAATAGGACAATAACTTTATTGATAAGGATAATAATAATTAAATACTAACTAAATAGGTGGGGTCCCTTCTTTTCTTATGTCTTTAAATTGTTTGATCATTCCCTTGTTTCTCCATAGTCATTATCATACTTTATGCACATACCATCATAACAAATAAATATAATTGTAGTTTCAATAATCATGCTCCATAATTAATAAACACTTGTATCTCAGGAAACTTTATAGCATGATGTATGTTTTCTCAAAATAATAATAGTAATATTAGTTGTCCAAAAGATAAGTGTATTGAAAGCTAAAAGAGGCCATCATGACAAAATAAATTAAAAGTCACATTTATTGTATGAAGTTGTTTTTTTATGTGTACCACCCTCTGATACTATTTCCCTATCCTTGATCAAACTTGCACTTGTATATTTCTTTTCTTCACTCATGGGGACTTCTGGATGCATGTGATTAAAGGTAATTACTCTTACACTATCTTAGAGTCTCAGTGGCAAGGATTTAATGGTGTAGGGTGATGTTTCATAGGAATCAGAACTGACTTAAATAGTATGTTGTTGTTTTTTACTTGGTCCAGGTTCAATAGCCAAGGATTTATATTTTTGGGGAAGTTGAGGTGAGTGTGTATGTGAAGACATAGAGGCAACTGGTTGAACTGGTTGTATAGGAGTTGGAGGAGGAAGCGGTAAATACATAGTTAGTCAGTGACCAATACCATATGGAGGATTGATTGGTAGATTATTCCATCCATCATTGATTGAATGTTGAATTTGTACATGATGATGATCAGAAATGTCGGTGATGCTTAGATGAGGTTGAAGATCATTAGGTTGAATAGGGGGAATAAATGGTGGTTGAGGAGGCTAAAAATTTGGGTGTCCCGCAAGATTCAAGCAACCTATATGTAACAGCTGAATAAACTTTTCAAAGTTTGCATCAAAGTGTATAAAGAACCTCATTCTCTTGTTCCTTCCTTTTTTCCAAAATGAATTTGTCCTTCTGCCTATGTTAGCTCTATTTCTTCTGTTGCCAGATCGATTACTTCCTCTGTAGAAAAATATCATCTATATCATCCATATCCATATTAGAAAGTATATTAAACACAACATATAAGACATAAAATACTATTTGTCAACCTGACTAAATTTGGAGATGAAATGACATAACCATGAAACATAAAAAAGGGAGATGAACAAGAAAAGTGAATCAAGGGAAATAAAAGAGTTTTTCCACACACTAGATTATCATTCAAACTTTGTGATCTGTTATGGAAACTTTCCTTATAAGTCATTTTTCTTTCATAAATGTCAACAGGAAAGTATATGGAGAATTGGGGTTTGTATGATTGGGAATAATTTGCGAAAAATGAATTATGATAGGAATTACATAATGAACTATTCAGATTCAAACCTAGCAATACCTTTACATTTCACTAATAAATTGATCATCCTTTTACTCATATGAACAAGTTTAGATTCTAACCTATATACTAGGCTCATGATGTCCATATTGAAACCCATATCTTTTATTCTCCAAACTGAACCGGGTAAAACCTTTCCTCTCGTCATTTAACAAAGAAGGTATAACCAATAAGAAATGGTAATTCTCAAGCTAAGTTTCACTCATATACAAATAAACATCAAAACCCATGATCTTACTCATTTATTCATCATTGAAACAGTCGGGACAAAATGAAATTGGTAGTATGGATATGAAAAATCAAGGACTTCAACCAGACTCTTCAAAAAATACTCATTTCCTTTCATTTTATTCTTATTCAAGAAATGACAGGGAAATGGGAAGGAAAACATTTCTATGTACACAACACGCAAAACAAAGATAAAATTAACCAATATTAAGGACAAATATAGTGTAAAAGGTGTAAAACTAGTTGTGAATTCATACCTTTCCACAGTGTGATTTTATACCAATACCAAAAGCCCAAAACAATTACAACAACCACTGAAAACGAGGGTTTCTCAGCAACCAGAGTGTTAATCTCTCTCCACAATAGAAAAATGAAATGAAAACTCAAAATATTCACAAGATAGCAAGGTTGCATATTTGGGACTGTGGAATAAATGCCCATGTCCCATCTAAATCAATGCATGGCTAGCTTCACTACTCACTACAAAAATAAACCTTGAAACTCATATGCGACATCACTAAAATCCACCTCTGCCAAATGTCATAACCAATCACGAGTTCAAAACCCAAGCCATGTTAGCATCAGCATATATGCCACATTAACACTTTAATGATAAAATATTGTGATGTCACATCATATAACTAACAAATCCCATGTGAAGATTACCATCATTTTCAAACACTACATGGAACATGTGATCATTGTATCGACGAGTTCATCAAAATTTTATACCATGCAAAAATAACCTACAAATCACCTTTTACAGCTTCAACCATGCGTTGTATACAACATTACCATTGGGATAAGATTATTATATATAAACTTGTATGCAAACCATATGTTTCATATCCACTATTGTAAACTTATATCTATCCCCATTCATAAGTTTATTTCAGTAAAAGAACTTTTGAAGACTGGAACTATAAAACTTATGAGAAGTATCCCATGACAATAATGGCATGATTGATTTTAAATGCATGAGAGAACAATGTAGCACTTGTATTTATTTCAATTTCATGAGTAGAAAAACTCTCTTTGCATTCGTGAAAAGGCATATCGAAATTGAATTATATCAACAGGACAAGGATCTTCATAGCAAATGATATTTTCTTTAAAGCAAAGGTGTTTAAATATTGGGAAAATGATTGAAAATAAGTGGTTTTAAATTTTGCTAATAAGGGGACCACATCTATTAGCTATTTAGTAATCATAAATAATAGGCTTCCCAGTAATTTGTGAGTGTTTAATATAGGTGAAAAAAAATTATGTCAACATCTAGTGACTCCACAGGGAAGTATCCTTCCAGTAGACTAAGAACTCAGAATTATCTGGTTTTGAGGTTGAAAGTAAGTTGTTGGTATATTTTACTTCTCAATTATTTTGGTGAAAATTTATGGTGTACTTTTGAGATTATTCACTCGTGTATGGAAGCATGGGAATGAAGAAAGAGGGAATGGTTGAAGTCATCAAGTTTATATAAGGCATCTATAGGTGTGGAAAAAACTACATGAGTAGTGTCGCAGACCAAAGATCATTCATTCAACTCGTTGTTGTTTTTCGAACAGATAAAGAAAATTTTGCAAATAAACTTTTAGACCTGGAACTTCAACAGATCCATTTTGACTCATAAAGGACCAAACAATAGGAAATAAATCCATAAGAAACCAAAAGCAATAAAAAATGTAAATTAGTAGATAAAAGTAACATCAATAATCACAATGATTGATGGTGGACATTTGTTAAATAAATTCTTACTGCCAATTCAAAAAGTGATAACAAAAAAAAACAAAAAACAAAGATAAAGCATATAATTCAATCAAAAAGAAAAGAGAGAAGCAAACCAAAAAAATGTAAAATACGTTTTGTTAAATTCATTTTATTGCTATAATTTTATGTATTCTCTTATTTATGTACAAGGGAAAGTGTTATAGCAAAAAATGCCACACTTATGCGTTTGTGCCATGGCCTAATCCTTTCCCAATGCTTGCTAGAATTTTCCCTAAAATTCACCTCCAAAATCATCTAAAAACGTGTTTTTAGAGCATATTTGCGGGTTTCCCTAGTGAAACATGCGGACATCTATGCCTTTCCTCACTGCAACTTGTGGATGCCCTCAATTTTGGTGAAAAATAAAATATTTTTGCATTCTCGGGTGGGTTTTTCGATTGGGCTTGTTTCCCAAAGACCCTTTCCCGTACACAATGGAATCCAACACCCCAAACCACTTTGGGAAGATATAAAACAACCATACAAGGCTAGAGATGAGAACACAAGTCCCTTTGTGTAAATTTGTGCTTCCAGCATCTAGCAAGCCTCCTTTCCCTATATTCTCTGAGAAACATCCCCTTTAATATGGAAACTCCTTTTCCAAAGCTTCTTTCTCCTTTTATATGACTATAGGGTGTATCCTTATCCCTATCTGATTCATTGAGATAAGTCTTTATTGGTTGAGTTGATGCTTGAATATTCTCAAAGGAACCCATACAGTTGGCTTCAAGATGGTAACTAAGGATGGACAAGGTTGTAACTTACATTTTCCACTTGTTGGTAATAAAAGAGCTTGTTTTCCCCAGAATTTGTCTTCATTGTATATTTATCTGTATGTTTACTTTGAATCTAATATATTACATGCACATGTTTATGATCATATAACTACTTTCGTCACATCCCTAGTTTTGTATCTATCTTGTAGGTTAATTCTAGCGGAACATCAAGAGTTCTTTGGAGAATTAGAGCAGGGATCAACATCAAACGGGAGAACAAGGTGTACCTTCTTTTATCCTTTCTATCCCTACCTTCTCCTAAATAAAGTAGTTATTTCATCTTATTTTTCTGTGCTTGTTAATGTGGGGAGATGGTTATCTCTTTCACTTGGTCTTTCTCTATTGTGATTACGACCCATGATCACAGGGGGAAAATCCCTTAATCAAAATTGGTGACTCCACTGGGGACACTCATATTTGGGTCAGTTTGGTTTAGGTGTCTTACTTGCTTGTGTTGTCTTTTGTTGTTAGTTTCTGAGTCTTTTTTAGAGTTTGTTAGCCTCACAAGACCTGTTGCCATGAAGCTCTATGTTTCTGAGTGGATTTTTTTATTTTCTGAACTTACCTTTCCATTCACGAGTTGCATCATTGTAGCCCACATACACCTGTGAGTTGCATCACTACAGCCCGCGGATATCCGTGAGTTTCTCTAGTAAAAGTTGTAGACTTGTTTGAAGTTGAAGTTTTTTTAATTTTTCTTCTATTTATGGGTTTAATGCTTGGTTTGATCAGTCACTTGGACTGTCATGAGTCTTTTTTTGGTGTCTCTTTGATTTTGAACGCTTGATATACAAAAAATATTAAAACCATTGCTTTGACTGTTTAGTATAAGTTTTGTTAGGTAGACTGAAAGAACAACCTTGTTAGTCTACATTTCTAGATTCACTGTCATTTCGGTGTCATCTTGGTTGAACGTTGTCTGTCTTTTCTCCTTATGTTTGCCTTGTTTCAAAAATAAAAAATAAATATTTGCATTCATGTGCTTATTTTTTCTTTTGCAAACGAAAAAGTTTAAGAGAAATATATGCATGTTTGTTTACTGCTTATTTCTTTAGCCCTTGCCTTTCATTTGCAAGAAAAGAAGTGGTTACTTATCATTTAGGTAGTTTCATTATACCTTGGAAGTGGTAACGTTTTTATTTAAAAAAAAAATAAGTCAGTAGTACAAGTTTTGCATCCTGGCATGCATTTGCATCTTGAGGTGTTCTAAATCTGGCACTTAAACTCTTGTTTTCATCTGAAAAAGAAAAGAATTTGTTGCATAAGTGTTGTTGCATCCTTGTTCACTTGAAGAAACTAATTGTGTGTCCTTATATTGCATTTCTTTTGGATTCGGTCCAAAAAATCACCAAAAAGTTTCACCTACACCCCTTTTTTGAGTAAAAACAACCTATTAAAATGAACACATAACTAAAACTTATTAGATACTTTCATTTTTCTGGGGTAAATCAATAAGTTTAAGCTAGGACCTTGGCATAGGTTGGAGAGTAAATTTCTCCAAGGACACTAAAAAAACATAAGTTTCTGAGATAAGGAGTGTAGAACCCAGTTTTTCATATAGGTTGGTCTGGAAGCTTCTCTAACATAAGAGTTAAACACGAGGTTGCGTAAAGAATAGTCAAGGAGATTTCCTTTCAGAGCTAGATCGAACATAGTGGAAAGATTTTGTATTGGGGTTTTTTATTGTACCCATACCTCCATGAGAGGTGATGCTTCTGAGGCTTCGAGCTTTGCTACCCTTCCCACACTTTCGATATCAATTGTCGACTATACCCCCCTAGCACCGACTGCGAGCTGGTAACCTTTGTTTCTCTTCCTAGGTAAACCATAAGGTGACTACAAGGGTTTGTTGTAGTACCTGGGGAATTTTTTGTATCATGCACTTCAGTATTATTCGAGGGTGCCCTACGAAGCATGGGTACTTGCATCGGATAAGGATGATCTATGGAGCTTAAGATAACTACTTCTCATACCTTTGTTTGGTGTTCCACAGGAATTAATCAACCTGTGCCTTCGTCCAGAAGGGCCCGAACCCACTTTGTTATTATTTTGACCCCAAGACTTAATCCACTTGAGCTAGAATTTCGGACAGATCTATTTGTGTATGTTTTATCTTTAGGGATTTTTTAGCGATGTGTTTGGTGAAGGTAGTTTAACCTTAGACAAGTGAGTATATTGTCACTGAGAGATGATCACCCAAAGTGGCCAACTCACCACCTCGAAGATCAAGGAGAATTCAAGGCCTTCCACCTGAGGAAGAGATTAGAAATAATTCTCCCTCGCCTCCTCAAAGGAATTGGCTTGATCCGTCTGGTACTTTCATACTTGTCGGTAAATATGAGATCGTAAACCGTAACTCTCTGGAAGTCAATGTTCTAGAACCAGAAGAGGTAATTATTGAGGATCTTGGAGCTAAAGAATTCTCTCCACGTGCTAATTCTCCATGACCTTTGACTTTCCTTTTTCCATTTGTATGAGTACCTCCTCCAAGATCAGACCTTGTTGATAGTAGCCTTTCTTTGGTGGGCCATTATGGGTGACACTTCGCCAATGTCAGGGTCAGGAGCACCTACAACTCCCACCTCGACGATCATTATCGGGGGAATATTTCCTCCTAGTATGTCATATCAAAAAACAAATGTGGTTCAATCCACCATCGTCGTGACAACTAGTAGCATTGCCTCATCAGTTGTCATCCACACTCGAGTTTCGAGTGCAGCAGCATCTTTCATGTCAACAAGAAATGCTTTCTATTACAAAATGTCATCGATGGGCATGTTTAATGCATTGGTGAGTACTCAACCAACATCCCATTTGTCGAATGTTTGTGCAGGGAGCACTCAAACTCCCTACCAAGCCTTTTCTTGGGGTGGAGGTCACACTCCTTTGTCATTTCCATTTTTTGGCCCTAACCCCGCTTGGCGCTGGGGTGATTCTATGGGTAGCCAATCCCAATCCACTAGTATTCCGTCAACTTCGACCTTCTTCACACTTTACGATGGGTTTGGTAGCAACCCTTTCACCGTGTTTGCAGTGTCGACAGGGGGCAACCCCTTCCATAAAGTATGTCTACCCCCTGGAAAGGACCTATGTCCTCACTAGGGGCACCTTTAGGGAGTGCTCTCTCCAAGTCTAGTGGAATCCCTTCCTAGGGATGTCACAAGGGGGAAACCCCTTTCCCAATTAGTCCACCCCTATGTCAGTATTTTCTTCTGTCCATGGGGGGTCTACTGGAGGTAACCTCGATTTTCCTCTTGCGAACCAGATAGGTGGAGGTTTTCCTCTATTTAACCAGGGACCACAAGGATTTATCCCAAGCTCTTGTTCAATAGAAAACTCTTTCTGGCAACCCAGTGCTAGTTACAATCTAGTCCCTTCTTTCCAGACTTCTCATTAGTTGATGATGTAGCCTAGGTTATCGTTTATGGAAACTTTGCATTTTCTAGATTTGTCCAAGTTGATGAACGATCTGATTCATCATGACCCTAGTTGGCATGTGGTTCCAACTAAATTACCTTCATACATTCCATAATTTGAGGGGAAAAGTAGCGGAGACCCGTAGGACCACATGACAACTTTCCACTTATGGTGCTCATCTAACTCGTTAAATGACGATTCGATCATATTGTGATTGTTTCATTATACTCTCACTAGAGGCATTTCCAAACGGCATATTGAACTCGAGAGGGGGAAGTACTCTATGTTTGGTGATCTAGCAATGGTTTTCTTAAACCACTTCCAACTCCCTGACTGGTACGATGTCGAGACAAAGTTTCTAGCTAACTTTGTACAAGACAATGCCACGTACATTTTTGACCACATTTGGGAATGGAGGAGACAGAAGAGCCTGATTAAGGCTATGGTCCACCGGATTTCCTCCTCGAATGGTTCCTAAAATCCTTACTCCCATATATTTTGAAAGACGTCATGAAATCAGGAGTATTTCCGTAGGAGCAAGCAATCTTTAGGGCACAACAGTTAGAGATTATATACTCTCAGTCAGGCATGCTTTATGAGATTATGTTAAATGTGTCGTGTTCTACTCTCGACTTGGAAAATCTAAAGTCCAACCCACATGTCAATGGTATAGTGGGTTTTTCTCAGTCAATAGCCAAAAATATGTTTGCTAGCCAGATGCAGAAACTTGTTATCCAGCAACCTATGGCCAGTCTAGCCACTGTCTCGACCACCCTAACCACCTAGTCTTTCGTTGTACATTATATGCAAACAAAGACTTATAAGGGTCCCCAGTAGCCCGAGGATAAAATAAAAGGAAAGGGAAAGAAAGGTGGTGGGGGTAATAATAAACATTTGGATAAAAATGTTCAGTAGGAAAAGGATGAGAAGAGGAAAGTGAAGTTTCCTTGTAAACTTTGTGACGATGATCACCTTACTCACCAATGCCCGTGAATGGAAGATGCTCAGTGGCTTATCAAGTTGAATCAATAGCAGCAACCTGTTGTGTTGCAAAACCATTTTTTGTAAGGGTAGAACTTGCAATCTATCTCTTCCAACTTCAACCCATAAGGGGGCATGTCGAGTGTTTCCCCCTCTGATGGATATAAAGGAGTGGTAAACATGCTTAACTCCCCGAAGCTAAAAGATGTAGACTTTTCGACAAGAAATCGGAACTATGATAACCCTTAATCGACTAAGAAAGGGAAGAAAAAATCATAGGATTAAGCCCCTCTCCACATAGAGAGGCTTGAGAAAGAAACAACGCCATGCATACCGAAGGGAATTTACAAAAGGATGACGCATAACCCTAATGCATGAGTAGCTCCCAATTATTCAATTGTGGAAGATTTATCTCATATGCCTTGTGCCATTTCCGCTTTGGAGGTTCTCCAAACTTTCCCTTCCCAGTGTACTGTGTTGTTATCTTCCATAGAAGCTACAGACTCTGCTATTCAGCTCATTATGAAGTTTGACACTACTGATGTGCAACCACACCTTCCATATCATGTAGCCTTTCAGATAGGGATTGTTTGCAACAATCTCTTAGTTAAGAGAATTGTCGTTGGTGAAGGAGCTTCCACGTGTGTGATATCTTTGTCATGTTGGAAAGCCATCGATTATCATGAACTTACCCCTTCTCCTACACTCTTGACTACTTTTGACAGACGCTCATTTCAATCACATGGTCTGATTCCTTCATGTATGGTCACGCTAGGGAGAATTTTGTTTGTGTAGAGGTTGAAGTAATCGATGCGTCGCTCGAATATAATATTTTGTTAGGAAGAAATTGGACCTACGCCATGACAATTGTTGTCTTGACAGTTTTTCTCATTATATGCTTTCTCCATGAGGGAAGGATCATGACTTTCAATCGGGTGGAATCCAACCTTTCTGATGTGGCAGTTTATTCAATATCTATGGCCCCTTGGATTGAAAACTCTTATGTGGCCACTAAGAGAATCAATTGTGGGATGTACCCATTGCTAATGGGATCTTTTGATATCCCCGCACCAAATTCATACATTCGTGCTACTCTGGTTAATAGGGTCGCTTCATTTAGAACATCATATATATAGGACCCATGGACCCTTCCCTTGCCATCTAGTGTGGTCAAAGGTCGAGTTCATGATGGAATGGCCAAACCTTTATCTGCAATTGAGATAGCTTATCAATCCATTCAGCAGACCCATATCAGACTCCAATTGTCATGGAGGAGGATGATCTCTTTCCTGAGCCTATCTGGGCTCAAAACTCTTTGAACTCTCAAGACTATTTAAATATCATCTTGCCATCAGACGAAGCAATTATCGAAGCAATGGACAGAACCAAAAGGCCATGGGAGGATTTGCAACATAGATCTTATTTCCTCCCATAACTCATTCAAGTTGAAAATGAAGACTTCAATTCAACCATTGTTAGAAGTGTTGATGGAGTATTCAATCCCTTCGCTAGACATGGCATCTATGCTAAAGGAAACATGGCTAATATATTGGAAATGATTCTAGTTAACATTTATAAGAATCTTGAAGTTGTCAAAAACTTATTTATCGAAGAAGAATGTGCACAGGATGAGATCGCTCAATATACAACACTCTTTAAGGAATTTTGAGATGGGTTCACATGGTCTTATAAGGAAATGCCTGGAATTGATCCTTGAATTTTTCAGGATGAGATTGGAACCTATGAGAATGTAAAATCAGTTCGATAGAAATTGAGACCTATGAACCCAAGAAAGGCAGCGACAATAAAGGTGGAAGTTGAAACAATTCTTAATGCAAGATTTATCTACCCAATTCCTCTAACGAAATGGCTCTCCAACCCTATTCCCRTGGATAAGAAGCAGAGTATGATCCATGTTTGCATGGATTTTATGGACTTGCACATCCTAAAGACAACTTCCCCACACCATTCATTGATCAGATCTTGGATGATTGTGCGGGAAGCGAGATCTTATCATTTATGAATGGTTTTTCTAGCTACAACCAAATTGAAATTCATCAGGAAGACCAACACAAGACATCCTTTATATGTCATTGGGTTACATTCGCTTACAGAAAAATGTTGTTTGGTCTTAAAAACACAGGTGCGACATTCCAACAGGCCATAATGTTTTCTTTTCATGACTTGAAGAAAATTGTGGAGGCATACTTAGACCATCTCACGGCCCACTCGTGCAACAGGGCCAAACATCTATTACACCTCTGCTTAGTTTGTGTTTGATGTTGTTTCTATAGGATTCGATTGAAGACACACAAGTGTATCTTTTGTGTGACCTCTGGTCATCTTTTGGGATTCATCGGTTCGACAAAAGAGATCATGGTTGACCCTTTGAAGGTTGAGGCAATAACTCAGTTGCCTCCCTTGTGTACAATCAGACAACTTCAGAGCCTACAAGGAAAGGCAAATTTTCTCATGCATTTTATTCTGAAATATGATAATATAACAAAGGGATTTATGTGCCTTTTGAAGAAAGGGATCCCATTTTGTTGGGACGAAGCTCCACAACATTATTTTGATGCTTTGAAGAAAGCATTGATTTTGACTCCTTTGTTGAGTCCCCCTAATTACAATCGAGACTACTTGTTATATTTGGCAGTAGTTGAGTCTTCAATTGGCATGGTTCTAGTTCAGAAGGATGATCAGCTCCAACAGCATGTCATCTATTACTTGAGTCGCGCTCTTGTGAGTCTTGAACTTAAATATTTGCATGTGGAGAAGCTAGCGTTGGCGGATTTTCATGTTGTCCAGTGGCTCTGACATTATATTCTATTACGAAAGACAATCGTTATCGTCACGGTCAATCCATTTCAATATGTTTTGACTAGGAGAATTATTGGCGGGAAATACAACAAGTGGATTGTTGTGCTTCAAGAATTCAATTTGGACTTTGCATCTGTGAAATATAAGAATTCTTTAGTCTTCGTTGAGTTGATGTCAGAGTTTTCGGTAGAGAACAAGCAAGGCGATACGAAGGAATATTTTCCAGATGATCACATTTTCCTCATCTATTCATTCGATCTGTGGTATGGAGATATCCTTATATATCTCCAAACTCTGAAGTTCCCTCCAAATTTCTTGAGAGATGAGCGGTGATGGATCTGATATATGGAAAAAAACTACCTCATTATCGCTGAAACTTTGTATTGGAAATGGGTGGACTCGATCCTTCGGTGTTTCTTAACTCTTGAAGAAGCAGAGATTGTTCTGAACAACTGCCATAGTGGATCATGTGGTGGTCACTTGTCTGGGTTGGTGATAGCCCAAAAACTTTTGTGTGCAGGATATTTTTAGGCTACGATCTTTAAAGATTGTGTTGAAGCAATCAAGAAGTGTCATCCATGCCAAATTTTCAGTAAGAAAATGTGTGCACATCCTTCTCCTATGTTTCTCGTCATCATTGTTGGCCCCTTCACCAAGTGGGGGTTGATTTTACGACATGCCACCCAGATTCATCTAGGGGGCATCGTTACATCATTATAGATGTTGATTACTTTACTAGGGGGGTCAAGGCTATGCCAACTTTTCCTAATGATGGGGAGACAACAACACTATTCATATTCAATCAGGTCATAGCTAGGTTCAGGGTTCTGAGAGAGATTTTCACTGACCATGGTAGTCACTTCCATAACTGCATGATGTCGGAGTTAGTATCAAAACTGGGGTTTAGGAAGGAACACTCATCTCCTTACTATTCCTAGGCTAACGGTCAAGTTGAATCCATCAACAAATCATTGAAAACAATACTAAGAAGAACAGTTAATTCAACTCGAACGAATTGGAACTTGATGCTTTACCTGGCCTTGTGGGCTTACCAAACCTCAGTCAAAACTGCCACTGGCTTCTCACCATTCCAACTCATTCATGGAGTGGAAATAGTTTTTCCTATTGGATGTGAATTTCCTTCACTCAAGATAGAATTCGAGCTCCTTCCGAAAATGACTCATCTTGAAGAATGCCTAGTTTATCTTGAACATATCGATGAGCAACGTCGAGACGTAGATTTAGCGAACGAAGCACATAAGAAGCGAGTGGAGTCCCGGTACGATAAGTTTTTCCATCCTAGGGTGTTCTCTCAAGGAGATATTGTGTTGGTCTATGACCAGGACAAGGATGCCTTAGGGGTAGGAAAATTTAACCCCATTTGGTTCAGTCCTTATGTCGTGTGATAGGTTTTAGAGAAAGGATCCTACGAGCTTGCGAATTTTGAAGGAAATGTGATGTCAGAGCCCAAAAATGGGCTCTACTTGAAGAAGTATTATGCTTAGTCCTAAGGTTCTGAGAATTAGCGCCCTTGTGTTTTATTGTGTATATTGTATGTAGTTTTGTTTATGTCTTTGGTCATTTTGTTTAATTAGTAATTGATGTTCTTATGTTGTGT
Source organism: Picea mariana (assembly GCA_032191745.1). NCBI lineage: Eukaryota > Viridiplantae > Streptophyta > Pinopsida > Pinales > Pinaceae > Picea > Picea mariana. The sequence continues at coordinate 212,838 of JASDQU010010916.1, read as the reverse complement.
TGCAGATGCTTAAGGAGTCGTTAATTTACTTTGGATTGACTGATGGATCCAGTCACCATACTCGACACCTAGCATATGTTGCTTGGGTAATTTATTCACCTTCTAGGCAGTTAGTGTCCGTTGGAGGTGCGTATCTCGGGGAAACTACCAACAATGTTGTTGAATATAGCGTTGTTATTGAGATTTTGTGAGATGCATTATCGTATGGTATTTATCACCTTTAAGTGTTCATGAATTCACAATTGGTAGTTTTACAGTTAATGGTGTATATCGAGTTCGAGATCTGGTGCTATTATAGTTTTTCCTTAGGGCACATCTTCTGGAACATTCTTTTGAGTTTATTACTCATGAGCATGTTCTGAGAGCCAATGAGTTAGATGATGCTTATGCTAATTATGTGTTATATTTGCACATGTATCATCAATAAATTAAAGCACACACAGACACATGTAAATATATACTTTTGCAAAGTAAAACACAAAATGTGTATAACACGCAAAAAATAATATATATATCAAAATGAGATCCATCGAAGTACAAAGTACAGGGCCTCCTAGCCCCTGAAAGTCATATAATGGTAACAAGTACAAAATTTTGCTATGAAAACATAATATGTCTAGGCTTGAGGTCGGTACAGCCTATAATAACAAACTACGGTGTTCGCTAAACACCAGAATAATCAGACCCATGGCCTGGGTACTCCTACGATAGGTCATTGCATGATGATGGGGAGCTTGTCAATAGACGCCATAGGCACATTGCGCATGAGGGCCTCAAAATTTTGTCCCACACTACGCAAAGTCCTAGTTGTGTCGTTGCTTGCTATTGCCTCCTCTCTACCTCACCATCTATGCCGTGGGACATTGGTCGATCTCACAGGTGCTCTATCTGCATAGAAGGAAGGTACTTGTCAATATTTTGGATCTCACAAAAAGATAATTGGTTATATTTTCTGAAAATTAAAAATTAAAAAACACAAAAATGAAACGTTACCTATGTCTTCAAGCTCGTTTCCCACAGGTATGATGACATCTGGATCGTTGGTGAAGTCAATACCCACATATGGGTAGTCCTCGATAAAAGGAGTTTGTCACTCCCACCAACCAAAGAAGTCATCATAGAAGGGGTTGGACATTTGTACACCTCCTAAATGAGCTATGAGCTCGGTCCAACAGACAATGGTTTTCCATGGTCGCAAGTGTCCTCGTATTTATGTACACGGGCTCATCATGGGCACCTGCTCGAAGAAGAAAGTACACAAGACACTTCTGAAGCAAAATTTCTTGGCCTTTCTAAGCTTGCAGATGGTTAACTATGCTTTCATATTATTCAGCATAGTTGTACTCCAGTCATGCATCATAGGGTGTAGGCATTTAACCCCATAATGCATTTGTGCTCGCCATGCCAAGAGTAAAGAGTTGGATCCCACAATACAAACCAAGTTGAATAGAATGACTTGGAAGCTCAAGTTAGTTATTTGTTTAATTGGAACTTATGAGCCACTCTTCTCAGTGTCGGTGATGCAATACTCATTGATAAAATCATTGACTCTGGCCTCCTCCCCGAGATTGGAAGTTTGGTACTTCCCCTCTCCTCAATAAGCCAGTAATGAAATAAATATATTCAACTGTGATGGTAAAATATTGTCTAGCGAGCATGAATGCATCTACATGCAGGTTCCAGTAGCCAATTAAAAGATTCAATAATATCCTTTGTGCTCTCATGTCACTAACTTGGAATAATTTGTACATGTCGCAAGAACGTAGAGCTTGCTTGGCCTCATCGTTATCAAACATCACTCGATCGACCTCCTCATGTTCACGTTCTCTCCAGAGGATGGACATCCTGTCATTTTCCAAAGAGTTTTGAGTTAGTCTTTTATTTTTCAAATTCTTTTCTATGCATCCATGCCTTTTCTTTAGAACAGTCACGGATATCCATAACTGGTGTTTCCACCAACTACGGACATCTGCGGGTTTCCTTAAGGCAGCCTGCGGATGCGCAGATACGAGTATTTAAAAGTAACTTTAAGCTTGATTTTTTGAGAAAATGGACAAAATAAAGAGTTTAAATGCAAGACAAGGATGAATTACTTACTTATTGTGGGTGTCAAGTGGTGGATTTTCTCCAAGCTCCTCATTTTCACGATTTTCCTCTCCTAGGTTTTGGTCAATTTGGTAATTTTTTGGGTGAAATGGTAAAAATAGAATGGTAATTGAGTAATTATAAAAAAAATTATTAAAATTTTACCCACTTTCTAAAGTTTCTTAATTTTCTCCAAATTTTCAACTAATGATCAAATTGTTTAGCATTATCCTCATTGTTGCAGGTCTTAAGACTTTTTCTCCGACACTTTTATTGGTCGATTCTTTTACAAGACTCTGCGCAGGTAATGTGTCCATAACTGGCATTTAGGTAGGGTGCATTTTACTCGAACTATTGCATTCTCAGTTACCATTGTCGTCTAAATCTAGGGTCAACCCCATCAATGAATCGTGAAACCTTTCCCTCTGCTTAAAACATCGTTCAATTGATCGTAGATCCTACCTTCCATGAGCACTCTAGTATATAGTCCTTTTTCATTTTGGCACTCATATTGCAAGTCTATTTCTAGGCTCAGGGATCTTGTTTAGTCCTGCCATGATTTTTCATTTGAACTTCATACCTCTTACTCTTTCTCGTTCTGTTCTTTTTCCCATGGGAACCCTACCTTATATGTTGCTCACCAAAAGCATTACAGAGTCCATACTTAAGCTCTTTTCAATCTCCTTTAAATTGAAAATATTGTCGAGTGATGTTGTTTCTTGTACACTCGTTAAATGGACTTGAAGGCCAGCATTATGGAGTCCATAGTTAAGCTCTTCTCAGACTCCTTAAAATTGAAAATATTGTTGAGTGACATTGTTCCTTGTACACTCGTTAAATGGATCTGAAGGAAAGTTTGTCCAATGTAAGTTTAACCCTTTTTTGGACTGGACAAGGCTACTTACGAAAAAGGAATACTCTAGTCTATGGGATAGAAGAGTTCTCCTAAGTTATGTTTTATACTTTTTTGATCTTACATGACTAAATTTACGAAAAAGGACAAGAGAGTCCATAGTTAAGCTCTTTTCAAATTCCTTAAAATTGAAAAGATGGCCAAGTGATCTTGTTTATGTCACACTCATTAAAAAGGCTTTGAAGAGGCGTCCTTTCAGTATAATGTTAACCCTTTTCCAAACTGATTGGACTATATATGAAAAAGGAATACTCTAACCCTATTATTACCAGAAGAGTTCTCCTTGTTATGATTTTATTCTTTTCGGGCCTTAGAGACTAAACTTACAAAAAAGACCATTATGGGAAGTTTACTTTCCAAAGTTGAGATGTATCTACATCTGCCTATTGATTGCTCACACTTTTAGTACTAATGTCAGCTTCAACATTTTGTTGTTGAACCCTTGCCTATGCATTCCTATCAGTTCCCAGCCTTGCAATTTATTCCTTTGCAACTCGACACCTTATCCCTGGAGGATAAATTCCGTCGAGTTCCCTTATCATGCACATGTTTTCCTTTCATTGAGCATAGGTATGTTCCTTGCGCTCTGGAACTAGTTTGCTTTCTTGAGACACTTGTTTCCTCCACTATTCTATAAGAATTCTTTTATTATTTTTCAAGATTCTATAACGTGAAAAAGAAAAAAAATTCAAAAAACCAAAAAGAATGGGAAAGCATCTAATCTCTTTTGTTGGCAGTAGTCTTGTCACCCTTGAACAAAACAAAATATTGAGTCGATATCTCATCATTTTGGCTTAGTATGGCTTTAAGAGACTTTTTCTCGCTTTGATTTTTTTCTCCCCCGGTTGCTTATTCTTCTAACTATATGGAGCGTTTTTTGATACCTCTTGTATCACAAATGTATCCCAGTTTATGATTCATGTTTCCTAGGTCACATAATGTGTTGTGCTTATGTTCAAGGGAAGGTTTTCAACCTATGTCATCCATTCTCTAGTTAGTATTTGACCTTGCAAGTCGGCCTTCCCAAGTCGAGTCTCATCATCACAAGTATCAGTCTCGTCATCCGATCTCTTCCAAATATTTGGCTTTCCACCACCCCTCGTGTTGGATGATGGAGGATGCCTTAATTCCTTCATTCCAGCAAGTTCCCTCCCATCGACTTCAACAAATATTGGTTTAGGAGAAGGATCTAAAGATATTTTTGGTACCTTGGGGCTTGCAATCATCATTGGCATGTTCCCTCACTATAAATAGTGGGAATACATCAATGTCCCTTGCTTGATACTGTTGGAAGATTGGTTGTTTTCATTGATGTCAGCCCTAGTCATGGGTTTTGGACCGCAATATTGATGAAGGTATTTGGACATGAAGGACAATTCACATGCAGATACAACACCCATGGATGGATAATATACATCATGTTGTTTCTGATGGTATGTGTCATGTCACATGGATCCTCATGGTTGAGGAGAAATGAATTTTTGAAGATGACAAAGTGAATTGAAGAAGGAAGTACATGTAGGCCCTGAAGATAATTAAAGAAAAGAATTACAAAATAAGAAAGTGTCAGGTCGGCCCTATTGTTAAAAGGAAGTGACATAAATGGTATAAATACATATCATTATACATTCATTTTACACACAAGTCGAATTTCAGAGGAAATCGGAAGTAAAGAAGGTCGGATTTCAAGGGAGGATGAAGTCTTTTGGTGATGTGTTCTCAGGTATATTATTTTCAGGTCATCTTACCATTTTCACTATAACTTTTTTTCTAAAACGATTCAGATGGTTAAATTGCTATGGTATTGAGAAGACATATCAAGGTACCTGTGGTAAAAGTTTCATCTCTTGATTCGCTAAATTATGGAGATACACTCTATGGAAGATAGGGTTTTTGACTAGTCCTGAAGCTAGTCAATAAACAGGTGTTTTGGGTAAAAAAGTCATAACTTATTCATAGAGAATCTAAATGAAGTGGGAAAACTTGCATTGGAAATATTATGGACTTTAGTTTCTTGTGTGCAAGTTTCAGAATCTGATGTTAAATATTGAGTGTGGGGCATTCTGTACAAGTTCAGTCTCCTGAATAAACCAAAATTGAACAAGGTCTACCATTCTCTCTATAACTTATTTTTGGGGAGGATTCAAGGAGTGAAACTTGGAGAAGTTTCAGAGAATAAATTGAGTAATATTATCTACAGGATTAGATTATTCCAAGAATTGAATAATTGCATAAATTGAAGAAGTCTCAGGAAGCATTATCAGGTTCTATGTGATGGTTGGTTGATGGTGATGATTTAATGTAAATTTTTATTATCTCTCATATATTCTTGGGTGGAAGGAAGGGGAAAGGATGGAGAGTTCAAATCTCTCTTGATATTGGAGGATTTTATCTTCCTCTTGGAGGTTTATCCCTCCTTTTACATTTGGAAGTTGTAGCTACCTTTGAAATTCATGACTTCCCTTGAACAATAACTATTGATTATTTCTCATATATTGTGCATGGTGTATTGTGGTCTATTGGTGTAACTCTTATACTATTGTTCATTGCTCATTGGATATAATTGAATGGTTTAAGTATAAGTTGAAAAAGGTTTTAAATTGTACTTGATACTGATTGAGCCCCCTCTCAGTATCAACAATTGGTATCAGAGCAGGTTACCTTCAGTACAATTTAACCACTAGAAGGAAGATCCTATGCAGAAATGGAAGACAACAGTCCAAATGGGATTCCACCATTTGATGGAAGAAATTTTGAATACTGGAGTAATAGAATGGAAACTTACTTGAAAGCTCTTGGGGAAGATGTTTGGTTCTCAGTTGCTTCAGGATACAATGCTTTGAAGAAACCAAAGACTATAACTCAAAAGGAAGAAAAAAGGAACAACAAATTGGAAATAGATACCATCCTGGATGGATTGACAGATTCAGTGAAATCCAAGGTGGGATCATGTGCATTAGAAAAAGAGCTTTGGGACAAACTACAAGACCTTTATGCAATGGAAGAAGAAGAATAAGAAGAACAAGTTGAAGCAACTTACGACATCTCAGATTTCAAAGAAGAAAATAGAGGTCAGTTCTTTTGCTTTAATTGTGAAGGAGTAGAACATGTTGAATTTGAATGTCCTCATCCAAGGATTGAAATAGATGACACTAAAGAAGAAAATCCCAATGAAAAAGAAGAAAATAATGAAGCAGAAATGATTCAACAAGAATATGAGAATCTTAAAAAATTGAAGCATGTTGAGATTGAAAATAGCAAGCTCAAAGACACGCATAGAAAACTAAGAAGTGAATTGGGTAGTTATGAAAAGACAGTTGTAAGCTTGAAGAAACAATTAGAATACTTTGAGAAACTAAGAGAAGAAAATGTTTCCTTGAAAACTCTACTCGAAGAAGCAAGAAGAATAGAAGAAGTAAAGAAGGTCCAAATGATGAAGAAAGAAGAAGATTGTGAGAAATATGAACAAGAAGTTGTCTCATTGAGGAAGATCTTAAGAAACTCTCAAGTGCCAAAAGACTTAACACATCTTGGATGCATGGGTGAAACTTCATACAAAGAAGATGCAAATACCAACAAGAAGGTTGAAGAAAGAGCTACACAGATAGTTAATGAGAAGTGGACTAGGATACCAGAAAGAAGGAATGATTACAAAAGAGATGAATATCCAAGAAAACCTCCTACCTTCAGGAATCAAAGAAGTTTCAATCAGTATCAAGGAAACTACAGAAGAGTAGATCATGAACCCAGATGAACTACATCACAAAGAAGGCCACTTACTCCAAGGTATCAAAATTTCTTTCTTGGTCATTGTTATACTTGCAAAAAATTTGGACATAAGGCAATTAATTGTAGAATCAATGAAAGGAACAAATACGCAAGAAACATGAATGGTGTAAATAGAAGATATGGAAATAATTGTGGATTTGTCAATAGAAGTTATAATTCATTTTCCCCATTGATAGTCAAAAATATTGTATGCTACAAATGTAATTATCTTGGTCACAAAGCACGAGATTCTAGATATATGAATGAAGATGTCCCTGTGCTAACTACAGTATGGAGAAGGAAAGAGATTCCAAACAATGAAGATTGTCGAATAGCATTAACCGCTGAAGAATATAAAGAAGAAAATGAATGGAACATAGACAGTGGATGTTCTTCAGACATGACCAGGGATCAAGACAAATTCATCAGCTTGAAGAGAAAGGGTGGCAATGTTGCATTTGGAGATGACTCATCTGCCAAAATACTTGGAGAAGGTGTAGTAGAGCTTGGAAGAAAAAATCTAAAAACAAAGAATGCCCTATTGGTTGAAGACTTGAAGAATAATCTACTCAGTGTTAGTAAAATGTGTGATCAAGGATACACTCTTACGTTTGACTCCCGAAAATGTAAAATCAGCGAAAATAACTCAGGAAGATTGGTTGCAACTGCAACAAGAAGACTGAAAAACATATACATCCTAGACATGAAGAAGAGAGAGAATATAGAAGCCACACAAAAGGATTCCAAGGAAGAAAAAGTTCCAAAAACCAAAAATAAGGATGAAGTATTATTGAGTGCCACATGTTCAGGGGAAGCAGCCCCAAAGAAGAGAGTTACCTTTTGCAATTAAACTTAGGGGGAGAAAGCCCTACCCTTTTCCATTGATGTCAAAGGGGGAGAGAAATTGGGCTTGTGATGATAGGGGCAGCATGAGTGTTGTCATCAATGATAAAGGGGGATATTGTTGGAAGATTGGTTGTTGTCATTGATGTCAACCCTAGTCATGGGTTCTGGACCGCAAGATTGATGAAGGTATTTGGACATGAAGGACAATGCACATGTAGATACAACACCCATGGATGGATAGTACACATCATGTTGTTTCCGGTGGTATGTGGCACGTCACGTGGATCCTCATGGTTGAGGAGAAATGAATTTTTGAAGATGACAAAGTGAATTGAAGAAGGAAGTACATGTAGGCCCTGAAGATAATTAAAGAAAAGAATTACAAAATAAGAAAGTGTCAGGTCAACCCTAATGTTAAAAGGAAGTCACATAAATGGTATAAATACATATCATTATACATTCATTTGACACACAAGTCAAATTTCAGAGGAAATCAAAAGTAAAGAAGGTTGGATTTCAAGGGAGGATGAAGTCTTTTGGTGATGGGTTCTAAGGTATGTTATTTTCAGGTCATCTTACCATTTTCGCTATAACTTTTTTTCTAGAAATATTCATATGGTGAAATTTCTATGGTATTGAGACGACATATCAAGGTACCTTTGGTAAAATTTTCATCTCTTGATTCATTATAATTATGGAGATACACTCTATGGAAGATAGGGTTTTTGACCAGTCCTGAAGCTAGTCAATAAACAGTTGTTCCAAGTAAAACAGTCATAACTTATTCATAGAGATTCCAAATGAAGTGGGACGAATTGAATTGGAAAGAGTATAGATTGTAGTTTCTTGTGTGTGAGTTTTAGAATATTATGTTAAATATTGAGCGTGGGGCATTCTGTACAAGTTCGGTCTCCTGAATAAACCAGAATTGAACAAGGTCTACCATTCTCTCTATAACTTCTTTTTGGGGAGGATTCAAGAAGTGAAACTTGGAGAAGTTTCAGAGAATACATTGAGTAATACTATCTATAGGATCATATTATTCCAAGAATTGAATAATTTCATAAATTGAAGAAGTCTCAGGAAGCATTATCAGGTTCTGTTTGATGGTTGGTTGATGGTGATGATTTAATGTAAAGTTTTATTATCTCTCATATATTCTTGGGTGGAAGGAAGGGGAAAGGATGGAGAGTTCAAATATCTCTTGATATTGGATTATTTTATCTTCCTCTTGGAGGTTTATCCCTCCCTTTACATTTGGAAGTTGTAGTGACCTTTGGAAGTCATTACTTCCCTTGAACAATAACTATTGATTACTTTTCATATATTGTGCATGGTGTATTGTGGTGTATTGTTGTAACTCTTATACTATTGTTCATTGCTCATTGGATATAATTGAATGGTTTAATTATAAGTTGAAAAAGGTTTTAAATTGTACTTGATATTGATTCACCCCCCTCTCAGTATCAACAGATACTTTCTGCTAGATGTTCGATGCCAACTCATTTTTTCACACTTTTTACATAGTACCATGGTACCTTGACTCCCATCATCATTATCGGTGGGTTGTCTCACATTTGTTAATGGTATACATCAATGACTAGTAATCAAACGATGTCGCATTGTGTTTGACTCATCTATTCACATAGTGTAGACTTGTACCGTGACAAATCATTGTGAAGACTTCAGGTAAAGTGCGAGCACCACCTCTTTTGTTCTCGTTCCCATCTCATATGGTGCCACCTCAAAAATAGTGTTACTTGCAAAGGATCAGTTTTTTCATTCTCTTGGTTCCAGATATCCTTTGTTCTTGATATTGAGACATAACTCCACTGTGTATCTCCTAGTGGCTATGATCTGCTTTGACATGGATCCATTGTGTATTTTTCATGGCCATGCTTGATACTTCATATTTATCACATGGATCCATTGTGTATTGTTCATGTCCATGGACGTTAATCATACTTTCATATGTACCATGGATCCATAATGTATTTTCTTTGGGGGGCATACTTTATCACTCTTGAGCATGGGTATGCCCGACTTGGGAAACAAAAATCTTGCTTGATCTTTGCTAACGGTTATTGATTTTTGGATCATTTGTTTGGGAACATTTGTGGATACTTAGATGCATCCTCATCACTTTGATTCCATGATGTATTCCAGCATCATTTTTCCCTTCTGACCTCACACATTAGGGGGCATCTGTTATAGCACATAATTCCACACTTATGTTTTTGTGCCATGGCCTAACCCTTTCCCAATGTTTGCTACACTTTGAACTTCATACTTCATACTCTTTATTGTTTCAGGGTCCCTCCATGAGTTTGAGTTTGAACTTCATACTTCTTACTTTTTCTCATTCTGGCCTTTTTCCCACGGGACCCCTATCTTATATGTTGCTCACCAATAGCATTACAGATTCCATAATTAAGCTCTTTTTAGACTCATTAAAATTGAAAAGATTGTCTAGTGATGTTGTTCCTTGTACACTTGTTAAATGGACTTGAAGGAACAAGCATTATGGAGTCCATAGTTAAGCTCTTTTCGGACTCCTTAAAATTGAAAATATTTTTGAGTGACATTGTTCCTTGTACACTCGTTAAATGAATCTGAAGGAACATTTGTCCAGTGTAAGTTTAACCCTTTTTTGGACTGGACAAGGCTACTTACAAAAAAGGAATACTCTAGTCTATGGGATAGAAGAGTTCTCCTAAGTTATGTTTTATACTTTTTCAATATCAGAGGACTAAATTTACGAAAAAGGGCGAGGGAATCCATAGTTAAGCTCTTTTCAGATTCCTTAAAATTTAAAAGATAGTCGAGTGATCTTGTTTATGTCACACTCATTAAAAAGGTTTTGAAGAGGCATCCTTTCAATACAATTTTAACCCTTTTTCAGACCGATTGAACTATATATGAAAAAGGAATAATCTGGCCCTATTATTACAAGAAGATTTCTCCTTGGTATGATTTTATTCTTTTTCGGGCCTTGGAGACTAAACTTACAAAGAAGACCATTATGGGAAGTTTACTTTCCAAAGTTGAGATGTATTTTCATCTGCCTATTGATTTCTCACACTTTTAGGCCTAATGTCGACTTAAACATGTTGTTGTTGAACCCTTGCCTATGCATTCCTATCAGTTCCCAGCCTTGCAATTTATGCCTTTGTGACTCGACACCTTATCCCTGGAGGATACATTTCATCAAGTTCCCTTATCATGCACATGCTTTCCTTTCATTGAGCATAGGTATGTTACTTGTGCTCTAGAACTAGTTTGTTTTCTTGAGACACTCGTTTCCTCCACTATACTATAAGCATTCTTTTATTCTTTTTCAAGCTTCTATAACATGAAAAAGAAAAAGAAAAAATCAAAAAACCAAAAAGAATGGGAAAATATCTAATATATTTTGTTGGTAGCAGTCTTATCCCCCTTGAACAAAGCACAATCTTGAGTCGATATCTCATCATTTTGGGTTTAGTATGGCTTTAAGAGACTTTTTCTATATTTGATTTTTTTCTCCCCCAGTTGGTTATTCTTCCAAGTATATGGAGCATTTTTTGATACCTCTTGTATCACAAATGTATCCCAGTTTATGAGTCATGTTTCCTAGGTCACATAATGTGTTGTGCTTATGTTCAAGGGAAGGTTTTCAACCTATGTTGACCATTCTATAGTAAGTATTTGACCTTGCAATTCGGCCTTCCCAAGTCGAGTCTCATCATCACAATTATCAGTCTTGTCATCGGATCTCTTCCAAATATTTGGCTTTCCACCACCCCTCATGTTGGATGATGGAAGATTCCTTAATTCCTTCCTTCCAGTGAGTTCCCTCCCATCGACTTCAACAAATATTTCTCTAGGAGAAGGATCTAAAGATATTTTTAGTACCTTGGGAATTGCAATCATCAGTGGCAGGTTCCCTCGCTATTGATAGTGGGAATACATCATTGTCCCCTGCTTGATAGTTTCTACCAAGTGTTCAATGGAAACTCATTTGTTCACACTTTTTACATAGTACCATGGTACCTTGACTCCCATCATCAATATCGGTGGGTTGTCTCACGTTTGTTAATGGTATACATCAATGACCGGTAATCAAACGATGTTGGATTGTGTTTCAATTCGAATCATCTATTCACATAGTGTAGAGTTGTACCACAATAGATCATTGTGAAGACTTCGGGTAAAGTGTGAGCACCACCTATTTTGTTCTCTTTCCCAACTCATATGGTGCCACCTCATAGACATTGTTACTTGCAAAGGATCAGTTTTTTCATTCTCTTGGTTCCAGATATCATTTGTTCTTGATATTGAGACATAGCTTCACTATGTATCTCCTAGTGGCTATGATCTTCTTTGACATGGATCCACTCTGTATTTTTCATGGCCATGCTTGCTACTTCATATTTATCACATGGATCCATTGTGTATTGTTCATGGCCATGGACGTTAGTCATACTTTTATGTGTACCGTGGATCCATAGTGTATTTTCTTTGGCGGCCATGCTTTATCACTCCTGAGCATGGGTATGCTCGACTTGGGAAACAAAAATCTTGCTTGATCTTTGCTAAGGGTTATTGATTTTTGGATCAGTTGTTTGGGAACCTTTGTGGATACTTAGGTGCATCCTCATCACTCAGAGTCCATAATGTATTTCGGCATCATTTTTCCCTTCTGACCTCACACATTAGGGGGCATCTGTTATAGCACAAAATTCCACACTTATGATTTTGTGCCATGGCCTAACCCTTTCCCAATGCTTGCTACACTTTTCCCTAAAAATCACCTCCAAAATCATTTTTAAAATATGATTTTAGATTATATCCACGGCTTTTCCTAGTGCAATTCTTGGACATTCGTGCCTTTCCTCACTGCAACCCATGGATGCCCTCATTTTTGGTGAAAAATAAAATAATTTTGTGTTTTCGGGCAGGTTTTTCAGTTGGGCTCATTTCCCAATGACCCTTTCCTATACACAATGGAATCCAACTCCCCAAACCTCTTTGGGAATATATAAAACAACCATAGAGGGCTAGAGATGAGAAAACAAGTCCCTTGGTGCAAAGTTATGCTACCATTGTCTAACAAGCCTCCTTTCCCTATATTCTCTAAGAAAAATCCCCTTTAATATGGAAACTCATTTTCCATAGCATCTTTCTCCTTTTATATGACTATAGGGTGTCTCCTTATCTCTATATGATTAATTGAGAGAAGTCTTTATTGGTTGAGTTGATGCTTGAATATTCTCGTAGGAACCCAAACAATTGGCTTCACGACGGTGCCTAAGGCTAGACAAGGTTGTAACTTACCCTTTCCACTTGCTGGTAATAAAAGATCTTGTTTTCTCCCGAATTTGTCTCCATTGTACATTTATATGTATGTTTACTTTGAATCTGACATATTACATGCACATGTTTATGATCGTATAACTACTTTTGTCGTGGCTCTAGTTATTTTAATATCTTGTAGGTTAATTCCAGCGAAAGATAAGGAGTTCTTCGGTGACTTGGAGCAAGGATGGACATCAAATGGGAGAAAAAGGTGCACCTTCTTTTCTCCTTTCTATCCCTACCTTATCCTAAATAAAGTAGTTATTTTCTTTGATTTTTGTGTGATTGTTACTGCGGGGAGATAGTTATCTCTTTCACTTGGTCTTTCTCTACTATCATTATGACCCATGATCATAGGGGGGAAATCCCTTCATCAAAAAGGGAAAGCAGTAATCTAGGAACCAAGTGGGATGGCACTTGGCATAGTGGAACACATCATTAATTTTACATGCAGGTTTAATTATTTTGAAAGCATTGTGTAAGGAAAACACACTGACCTGCCGACCAATAGTTGGATATGGTGAGGAAACGTTAATTGTGAAAACCCAAAAGAATTGGTTACCATCATTTAAGACATGCAAACCAACAAGATGAACTTTGCACTTTATATTGAAGGCATTAATAGGATCAGATTTATTATTTGAAGTATCGATATCAAGGATAAGGTCTGTGAGCTCATCAAACATATTGATGTTGTCTCTTGCAATATTCCTACTAGAAATAGGGTTATCACAATCCAAGGAAGAATATAATGTATTTGAAAAATTAGGAAATCCCTTGAACTCATCATCATCATCATTGAAGGAAATTATGCACATAAGAGGAGTTTTCTTATTAATGTCAAGTTCATTGACTTCTCTTGGTTGAAACAATGGATTTGGAAAAGAATTATTCACTTTAAGATCTTGGTCAAACTCATGAGGATATCCAAAAGAAGATTCATTGCATATATCAATAAAATTGAGAGGGTCCTCATCAACTAGATCTGACCAATTTTTAGTAACATCATCATATAAAAATATATCATAGAGGGGATTAAAAAGGTAAAAATCAACCTCCTTTACATAGTCAACCTCAATGATATATGCACACGAATGATAGATTTGAAATGCACCATGGTCTTGGGTTTGGGGTTTTCTACTAGTTGCAAGGATGGTGATATTTGGAATATGAGAGATGGGTTGATTGTCAAGCATTATAATATGCTCATGGTCATCTTCACATTTAAATTATTGATCAAAGATAGTAAAAGTATTATAATTAGGACTTAAGTGAGAGGGGTTGAAGGGTCTCTCGGGATGAATTGGTTTTGAAAGTCAACATTCAAGGGAGAACATGTGATCTTGTAAATCTTGTAAATATTGAATGACAGACATCAAGGATGACAAATCTTTATGCAAATTACAACTACCAAATGAGAAACATTTTCTATGCATTTTATCTTCAAAGTCAAGGAAAGTGATTAAGGCTAGTTCAAGATTTTGAATATTCTTCTCCTCCAATTGCCAACAGAAAAGAGGAGGTATAATATCATAATAATGTAAGAGGGCAAACAAATTGGTTGGACGAATGGACAAAGGAATGTGATTGCATAACTTGGTAAACCTAATGTTAAAGCCTCAAATACTTTCTCTCTCCTTGATGTGCATTTGGTTAAATATATTAAGGTGCTCATTTGGATTATCAAGGTGTCCAAAGGTTGAGGTAAACCAACAAGACAGTTCATACCAAGTGGATATACATTGATCTAGTACGCTAGCAAACAAGGAATCAACTTTACCTTGAAGGGAGTTTTTAAACAAGAACATGCAAGTGTATTTTTCATTAACTCTGAGAATGGTGCAAGCATTAGAAAATGCACGAAGGTGGTCTTCCACTGTAACAGTTCTATCACCATGAAATAAAGGAAATTTTTTCTTGAATTTATAAGGCACAGGATTAATCAGGTAAGTGAGCTTCAAAGGGGTAGGTGTAAACCACGGGAAATTGTTTGGATCTTCCTCAAATTTGAAATGTTAATATTTTCATATGACCTTCCCAAGATTAGTAGTTGAGAATGTAGGGTTGCAATCACTATACATGGTTTCGATTATATGAGAGATAAAAGTTTGACTAGAAATTGACATCTTTCCTTTCTTAGATGAAGGAAATAAAAGGAGATCAAAAAGAGTTCAGAGAATATTTCCACCCACTCCTTTCTCCTTTCCTATTTCTAGTAAAAGATTAAATTAAGGAGATCGACCTCTCGTTCTTCAAAAAAAAAGCGAGATTGAAAGGTCATGAAATTATTGAGTAGGCCTATTTTGATCTTACCTTTGTTGGTCCTCCCACTAGTCTCTAATTCAAACATCTCTAGCAATAAATTCCCATGAACGATGGAGTTCTTCATGACTTTGAATACTTTTCAAAATTAAATCAAAATACTACTCTGATATTGTAAACCCTCTTCAATATTAGGTTGACGAGGAACAGGTAAAGTCATGAAGTCAGTAAACAAAAGAAACTTATATACAGAAAATAAAATGAATGACCCTAGAACTATGGATAAAATTCCCAGTATGGTCACCAAATAAATGTTGATGAGAGGAATGGAAATTCCTCACTCAAGAATTTTTGAATATTACTAGGCTAAGGTAAGATAGGTGGGAATGTCACCCTGGGTTTATAACCTTGCAAAAATAACAATCAACCCTAAAGAAATATGTTCTTGGACCTGATGTTATTTTGAATTTGTGTGTTTTAGCATTAAAAGTAAATGTAAAAAAAAAAATTATGTAAATTTTTACTAAACAAAAGTGAATGAAGTGAAGAAATATTACAGTCTGAAAATTAAAAAATGCATAAGTCTCAATTGAGAAAAAACAAATTTTATTGGTAAAATGTTTTCTAAGTTACAACAAGAATGCCTCTTTTCAAACCCCTGCATGGGTGAGGACCAAGATCATACTTATAAGTCTAAGATGTAATTTAGCATCATACATAGACAACCAGTGTCTGAAAGAAAAATACCAAGATTGTATACACTGGATCAACCAAGTCACAAGCCCACCAAGCTTGACTCTTCTAAAGCATGTCAAATATCAATGCTTCCTAGTGCTTTCTTCTTTGCCACCTTTAGAAAGATCATTATTAGAAGTGTTTCTCACAAATTATTCATGCCCTCTTTGTCATTTGGTTCTTCCTTTTATTCTAAAAGTTAGTTCCTCAAGTAGTTGAAATACTTTTAGTTACTAAAGTTAACTAATTTTAGTAAAGTAATAGGACAATAAATTTATTGATAAGGATAATAATAATTAAATAATAACTAAATAGGTGGGGTCCCCTCTTTCCTTATGTCTTTAAACTTTCCAATCATTCCCTTGTTTCTCCATAATCATTATCATATTTTATGCAATACCATCTGTTCGACAACACGGGTATTCCAACAAAGGACAAACACCTTCAGTAAACACTCACATAACCAGATCAAAGATCAACACACCAATGTTTTCATGTGGTAAAACCCCTACGGGGAAACATCCACGGCTCCAGCCAACGCGACCACTTGGAGCAGTTTATTAATGCAAAGAAAAAGATTACAGAGAGATTTTACAAGAGAGTTTCTCACAATCGATCATCGGTAAATGACCCTCCATGCTCTTTAAATAGAGATCATGAACCAAGGGTGTTAAGCCACGGATCAATGGTCGTTAATATTGAGGAGAGTATGAACCGTTAGATCACTCTATGTCAGGAACATATCATGACCGTCAGATTTCCTAACTACAAATGCATACTAATGCATACTAAAGAAACACACTAGAAAACACACTTTTACCTAACAAAACAATAGACCAAGTAGTTCTAACTAACTCCTAAGTGTCTACATATCCTAACATCCCCCCTTAAGAACAACTTGGGATAGGATTGAAGGATTTACAATAGTGATACAATAGGAGAAGGAAGGAGGCATTAGAGCCTATCCCCCCTTAATGACAACTTTCTAAACTCCTAACATAGATCAAAGTTTGGAAAACTTTTCTTATGTAAGAGACTTTGTGAAAATGTTTGCAACTTGATCTTCTGTAGGGAAAAATAGCACTTCAATAACTTGATCATGAATGAGATTTCTGATGAAGTTTATTTGTAGCTCGATGTGTTTGCTACATTGATGTTGAAATGGGTCTTTGGCAAGCTTGATGGCACTCTGATTGTCACACCAAAGGATGGTCAGATGATGGTGATGGAATCCAAACTCTGAAAGGATCTGTCGAAGCCACAGGGCTTCCTGACTTGCATTTACCGTTGCTTGGTACTCTGCTTCTGCTAAAGAAAGTGAAATAGCATGTTGTTTCTTATAGGCCCAAGTGACAGGTCCTGAACCAAAGCTGAAAACACAACCTGCAGTAGACTTTTGATCATCAGGGTCGCCGGCCCAATCTAAATTAGTGAAACCAACCAATAAAGGAGTCCCCCCTGAACTGTAATGTATCCCAAACTGAATTGTACCATGAACATAGCAAAGTATCCTTTTAGCTTCTTTCCAATGGCTTTCATGGGGTGTTTGCATATATCAAGCAACAAGACTAATAGCAAAGGAAAGATCAGGACAGGTATGAGTCAAGTATAAGAGGCTACCAACTAACTGATGGTATAGGGTGGCATCAACTTTAGGAGAAGTACAGGTGGCAAAAAGCTTGACTCCAAACTGGAAGGGAGAAGTGGTTGGCTTACAATCGTCCATGTGAAAGTGACGAAGAAAGTCACAAGCAGACTTAGACTGCGAAAGAAAAATTCTTTCATTGGTTTACAAAACTTGGAGGCCAAGGAAATAGTGCAAAAAGCCTAAGTCGGTCATTTCAAATTTCTTCTTAAGGCTAGTTTTCACATGGTTAAAAGTTTTGAGTCACTAACAGTAAGGATAAGGTCATCAACATAAAGGACAAGGATTATGAGATGAATTCCTACTTTCTTGGTATAGACATTAGGATCAGAATGGCATCTAGAGAATCTAGTGGCAATAAGAAAGCTATCAATTTTGGCATACCAAGCTCGGGGAGCTTGATTGAGACCATAAAGAGATTTCTTGAGGTGACAAACAAGGCTAGAGTCATTCTGGACATAGCCAAGAGGTTGTTCCATGTATATTTATTCTTGCAAATATCCGTGCAAGAAGGCAGATTTAACATGCATCTAATGGACCTCCCTGTTAAGAACCAAACATCAATATAGCATATAAAAACCTCAGAAAAAGTACTCAACGCCTTGAAAAAGAGATAATTTCAGATAATAAGCCTCTTCGAGGGGGCAACCTCCTTTTACCCCACTTAAATGTTCAAGTCCAAGATGATTCAAAATGAAAATGTCTCCTTGGTATATATAGGAGACTAGGAGGTATAATTACAAATAATGGCCTAAAGCCGACATAATTAAAATAACATTACTAATCTAAATTAAAACTAATGGCCTAAAGCCGACATAAATAAAATAGCATTACTACTCTAATATGCCCCAATTAAGGGGAAATGAGTCGACATTAGGGCTTAACATGCCCCTCCCCTTGAGACAAGTGTTGTCCACAACATTTGAGCAACTCTGGATGCTTCTGTATAAAAGACTCATCTTCCCAAGTGGAATCTTCAGCCGGTAGTTTCCTCCATTTAATGAGATACTCTGAAATGGATCTATTCCTTAGATGACGAATTCTTGTGTCTGTGATGGCTTCAGGCTCCAATATGATTTTTCCTTCCTCGTCAAGTTCTGGCAATATAGTTT
>JASDQU010010916.1:171083-194035 GCA_032191745.1 Picea mariana | reverse complement strand
CGAGCCTTGTGTCTTTTAACACTTCCATCTGATGCATACTTAGTTCTGTAGACCCATTTGCATCTAACAAGCTTTCTTCCTTTTGGAAGAGGTACAAGATCCCAAGTATCGTTTGCCATTAAAGAACGATACTCTTCATTCATTATTGTATCCCAATCTGGATGACCTGAATCTTTTGCAAATGTCTCTGGATCATGACTTTCTGAAACTTGAGCCAAAAAAGAAGAGGCTCACTGGAACTGTGAACATGTCCGACGCTGATCTGAAGGATCACCGACAAGATCACCAGTTGCTTCTCGTGTTGAACAGACCCATCTGGAAAGCGGGGGAGATGGTGTTGGTTCAAGTTCAAAGAACTCATCTGGAGGAGGGTGAGCAGGCGGAGGTGGATTTTCATCCTCACTGTCATCATCTGAAGAAGAAACCAAATCATAAGAAGGCACAAACATCGAAGATGGCTCGCAGGATGAAGAAGGCACAATCATCGAATTAGGCTCGCAGGCCAAGAGATTTTCATCAAATTTAACATCTCTTCTAATAATAATTTCATTACGATGTGATTGAAGAAGTCTGTAACCTTTGAAATATTCAGAATAACCAACAAATATACACTTCTCACTTTTAGGCTACAATGTTTTCCCTTTCTCATCAGGAATGTGAGCCCATGCTATACTTCCAAATACACGGAAGTGACTTACATCTGGTTTAATTTTAGTCCAAGCTTCTTCCGGTGTTATATTTTTAAGAGCCTTTGTGGGAGTGTGATTTACTATGTAATTTGCACAATTGATGGCTTCCACCCAATACTTTAGACTTAATCCCTTAGATTGGATCATACAATTAGCCATTTCTTTTAATGTGCGGTTCTTTCTCTCAGAAACACCATTTTGTTGTGGTGTATATGGAACAGAGTGTTGCATTTGGATTCCCCGTGTAGTGCAGTAGCTTGTAAAATTATTATTCACATATTCGCCTCCATTATCTGTTCTTAAATTTTGAATTTGATGTCTAGATTGCTTTTCTACAAGGGCCTTGTAGGCCAAAAACTTGTCAAAAACTTCACTCTTGAGTTTTAAGAAGTAAACCCAAGTACGTCTGGAAAAAACATCAATGAAAGTTAAGAAATACTTGCACCCAGAAAAAGAAGGAGAAGAAAGTGGACCACACAAATCACTGTGAACAAGCTGCAAAGGACCCGAGGCGTGACAAGACGCAGGTTTGTCAAAACTGTTCCGATGATGTTTGTCGAGAACACAACCGGCACAAACACCATCTCTGCATGAAACAAGAGGAAGACCAGCCACCATCTGTTGATTACATAGTTGCTGCAATGAGCGATAGTTTAGATGACCAAACTGCTCATACCAAAGTTTGTTCATGTCATCGCTATGAGCAACAAAAAATGATGAAAAATTTGATGACCCAAAGTTGTCAAACTTGTACAACCTGGTAATATCATCAGCAATTCCAGTTGCAAGAACATTCTTAGGATCTTTTAGATCCTTGATTACAACTTGGTGAGGTGAAAACTCGACGGTTTTACCTTCACCTAAATGAGTGATTTGATATACTGATAGAAGGTTACAAGAAAGACTTGGAACACATAATACATCATTGAAATGACCATTATCTACTTGAACTATTCCAGATCCTACAACACTAAGAGATCTATCATCACCAACAAATATTTTCTTGGTGTTACATTCATTTAGAGCAGAAAATATGGCTTTATCCTTAGCCATATGATAATATGCTCCTGAATCAATAAGTCACTCATTAGAAGAAGAAGTAGTAGTAGAATTTGAATTGAAGGATAAACCAGAAGCAGAAAGTGCATGTCCGTGAGAAGAAGAAGTAGAATCAATATTGATGTTGTGCTTCTTCATCGCTGCTTCTAAAGTTGTCATCTTCTTGAAACATTTGGACTCATCATGACCATCTTTATCACAAAAGTTGCAATATCTGTTAGTATTCTTACTTTTATATTTTGCTCATTTGTCACCAGTAGGAGCTAAAGTTGTCTGAGCAAGTTTGGGACCCTTATGTTGTTTGTTGTTGTAGCGAGGATGTTTCTTCTTCGAATACTTGGGTTTATCTTTTTGCTGGGCAACTAAGGCTTTGTTGGAGGGACCTACAGTGTTGATCACTCCAAATTGTACAAGCTTATCTTCCTCGTGAATCAAAGAAGAACAAAAGGACTCAAGACTGGGTTTTTCATAAGCTTTTTCCCCTAGAGCCTCTCTTATGGCATAAAAGGTAGATACAAACACAGAATATGCACTACTTAGATTAGAAAGAATAAGATATATGCAAGGCTCTTCCTCAATCTTTATCTTACATTGTTCACATAAAATTCTGACTGTTTTAAACCTAGATAGATAGTCTCCAAGGAAAGAAAAATCATTTGGACTTAAGGTCAGTATTTGATTTTCTAACTGTTGTGCTCGAATAATATTGAGTTTACCAAACACAAATTCAATCGTGTCCCAAGCTTCTTTGGGGTCATCAATATCTTGAAGGTGGTACCTTAAATCAGGAGAGATGGATATTCCAATTAGTCCATGTGCTTCCTCATTCCTATTATCCCACTTGGCTTTCTTATTAGCATCAGTGGGTGCTTTTTCCTTTCCCAAGGTAATCTGATACAAGCCTTTACTTCTTAATAAATCTTCCATATGAGATTTCCATTAGAGGTAGTTGTTGATGGTAAGCAAGACAGTACTTGTAGAATCCATATTAAATATGCAAATAATGTGGATTTAAAAACTGAAACTGATGATCTGGATGGAAAGAGCTCGAAAAGTTATGCGGTTTTAAAAAAAAACAGCACTAAAAATGGACTTCCAATGTTAGAGTTATGCCCTTTTAAAAAAAGGCACAATCGGTAACCAAATGACCACGTCATTGTGTAAGTTGCTTTATGAAGTGACCCACTTTTATAAAGAGAAGTGGGAATCATTTTTACAATGAAGTTACTTTATAACATAAAAGTTGCATGCAAAATAAATAACTCTAAAATAAAATATTAAAGCTAATTATAGTGATTCACTTTTATACTTGAAGTGAAATACACTTTACAATTTTAGCATGAACTTTTTCAAAAAAGGTAACAAAAGAGAGACTTGAACTCAAGACCTCTTACTTAATACGGCAACTTTTAACCAAATGATCTAGAAAAACATATTGTAATGTTTAGAAGGAGGATTGGAGGTGTTGTTGTTGTTGTTGTCATTGCTGTTGAAGATGGCCTTGGAGAGCGTGCTCAAAAAAAACTATTTTCACACAAAAAAATAATTTCGCTTCTCGATGACAACAAGGGTTAGATCTTGGTTAGCTTACCCGGAAGATGCACCTTTTCCTATCTGTTTCTAATTTTCCAAGATCGTACAGGGCATGTGGCAAAGAGAATACGCAGATCTAAAAGAGTAGCAACCCGGAAATAAATAAAACCAAAATACTACTCTGCAAAAAAATTTAAAAAATGTGTATTAAAGCTTTATACCTCCGGATCTGACTGTAATGGTCGTATCTTGGGAAAACGGAAATCTTTTCGAGTGAAACAAAAAGTGTTCCTGATTGAAATGAGCGCTCTGGACTCAATGGAATAGTCCTATTAGACCATAAATGTACGGAAGTGATAGAAAGTGGAGATGAGGCAACTCGGCTTCACGATCTCGATCTACAATAGGAGCAGGTCTTCAAACAGGCTCCGATACCATGTTCGACAACACAGGTATTCCAACAGAGGATGAACACCTTCAGTAAACACTCACATAACCAGATCAAAGATCAACACACCGATGTTTTCATGTGGTAAAACCCCTACAAGGAAACATCCATGGCCCTAGCCAACGCAACCACTTGGAGCAGTTTATTAATGCAAAGAAAAAGATTGCAGAGAGATTTTACAAGAGATTTTCTCACAATCGATCATCGGCAAATGACCCTCCATGCTCTTTAAATAGAGATCATGGACCAATCGGGTGTTAAGCCACGGATCAATGGTCGTCAATATCGAGGAGAGTATGAACCGTTGGATCACTCTATGTCGGGAACATATTGTGACCGTCAGATTTCCTAACTACAAATGCATGCTAATGCATACTAAAGAAACACACTTTTATCTAACGACACAATAGAATAAGTAGATCTTACTAACTCCTAAGTGTCTAAATATCCTAACACCATCATAACAAATAAATATAATCGTAGTTGCAATAATTATGCTCCATAATTAATAAAAATTTGTATCTCCCAAAAATTATAGCACGATTTATCTTTTCTCAAAATAATAATAGTGATATCATTTGTCCAAAAGATTAGTGTCTCAAAAGCCAAAAGATTCCACCATCACAAAATAAATTAAAAGTTATATTTCTTGGTGAAGTTGTTTTCTTCTGTGTACTACCCTTTGACATTGTTTCCATGTCCTTGATTAAACCAGCACCTGCAGATTTATTTTCTTCACTCATGGGGACTTTTGGATGCATGTCATTAAAGTTAGTTCTTATTACACTGTCTTTGAATCTCAGTGGAAAAAATTTAATAGTGTAGGTTGATGTTTCGGAGGAATCAGAACTAACTGAAATAGTAGGTTGTTGTATTTTTGGGGAAGTTGAGTTGAGTGTGCATGTGAAGCTACAGAGGCAACTGGTTGAACTCGTTGTATAGGAAATGGAGGAGATGGGTGATTTATTGGTGGATTATTCCATCCATCATTGATTGAATTTGTACATGAGGATGACCAGGAATGTTTGTGATGCTTAGGTGAGGTCGAAGATCATTAGGTTGAACAGGGGGAATAAATGGTGGCTAAGGAGGCTGAAAATTTGGGTGTCCCACAATATTCAAGTAACATGTTTGTAACCTTTGATTAAAATCTTCATAGTTTGCATCAAAGTGTATGGAGAACCTCATTCTCTTGTTCCTTCTTTTTTTCCAAAATTCATTTGGCCTTCTGCCTCTATTAGCTTTATTTCCTATGTTTCCAGACTGATTACTTCCTCTGTTGAAAAATCTCATCTATATCATCCATGTCCATATTAGTAAGTATATAAAACACAACATATAAGACATCAAATACTATTTGTCAACTTGACTAAATTTGGCTCTCAAATGACATAACCATGCAACATAAAAAAAGGGATATGATCAAGAAAAGTAATTAAGGGAAACAAAAGAGTTTTTGCACACACACCAGATTATAATTCAAACTTTGTGATATGTTCTGGAAAATTTCCTTATAATCCATTTTTCTTTCATAAATATGAACAAGGAAGTATATGGAGAATTAGGGTTTGTATGATTGGGAATAATTTGTGGAAAATTAATTATGACAAGAATTACATAATGGATTGTTCGGATTCAAACCTTTGCCTTTACATTTCACTAATAAACCAATCATCCTTTTACTCATATGAACAAGTTGTAAACTATCATTCATCTTTGCTCGTCATTGTTGTCCATATTTTCCAATAAACTGGAACTTTTCTTTAAATTACATAAACAGGGAAAATATGGAAGAAGGGGTTTTATGAATAGGATCGGGGAGTATAACTTATGTAAAATGTGTTAGGATATTTAGACACTTAGGAGTTAGTTAAGATATACTTGGTCTAATGTGTCGTTAGGTAAAAGTGTGTTTCTTAGTGTGTTTATTTAGTATGCAGTTGTAGTTAGAAAATCCGACGGTCACGATATGTTCCCAACATAGAGTGATCTAACAGTTCATACTCTCCTCGATCTTAATGGCCATTGATCTGTGGCTTAACACCCGATTGGTCCATGATCTCTATTTAAAGAGCATGGAGGGTCATTTGCCGATGATCAATTATGAGAAACTCTATTGTAAAATATCTATGTAATCTTTTTATTTTGCATTAATAAATTGCTCCAAGTGGTCACGTTGGTTGGGGTCGTGGATGTTTCCCCATAGGGGTTTTACCACGTGAAAACATCAGTGTGTTGATCTTTGATCTAGTTATGTGAGTGGTTACTGAAGGTGTTCGTCCTTTGTTGGAATACTTGTGTTGTCGAACATGGTATCAGAGTCTGTTTGAAGACCCGCTCCTGTTGTAGATCAAATCGTGAAGCCGAGTTGCCTCATCTCCATTTTCTGTCATTTTCTTACATTTCTGGGCTGAGAGGACTGTTCCATTGCGTATGGAGCACTCGTTTCATTCAAGAACACTTTTCTTTTCACTCGAAAAGGTTTCTGTTTGCCCAAGATACGGGCATTACAATCAAATCCGGAGGTATAAAGCTTGAATATGCATTTTTTTAATTTTTGCAGAGTAGTATTTTGGTTTTATTTCAGTTTTGTATTATTTATTTCGGGGTTGCTACTCTTTTAGATATGCGTATTCTCTTTTCCTCGTGCCTTGTGCGATCTCAGAAAATCAGAAACGGATAGGAAAAGGTGCATCTTTTGGGTAAGCTAACTGAGATCTAACCCTTGTTGTCATCGAAAAGAGAAATTTGTTTCTTGTGTGAAAAAGAGTTTTTTTTTAGCACGCTCTCAAAGGCCGTCTTCAACAACAACAACAACAACAACAACAATCCTCCTTCTGAACATTACAATATGTTTTGCTAGACCATTTGTTTAAAACTTTTCTTATTAAGTAAGAGGTCTTGAGTTCAAGTCTCTCTTTTGTTACTTTTTTTTGAAAAAGTTCATGCTAAAATTGTAAAGTGTATTTCACTTCAAATATAAAAGTGAATCACTATAAGTAGCTTTAATATTTTATTTTAGAGTTATTTATTTTGCATGCATCTTTTCTGTTATAAAGTAACTTCATTGTAAAATTGATCCCCACTTCTCTTTATAAAAATGGGTCACTTCATAAAGCAATTTACACTATCACGTGGTCATTTGGTTACCGTTTATGACTTTTTTAAAAAGGGCATAACTCTCACATCGAAAGTCCGTTTTCAGTGTCGTTTTTTTTTAAAAACGCATAACTTTTCGAGATATTTCCATCTAGATCATCAGTTTCAATTTTTAAATCCACATTATCTGCATATTTAATATGGCTTCTACAAGTCATGTCTTGCTTACCAGCAACAACTACTTACAATGGAAATCTCATATGGAAGATTTATTAAGAAGTAAAGGCCTGTACTGAATCACCTTGGGAAAGGAAAAACCACCCACTGATGATGATAAGAAAGTCAATGGGATAATAGGAGTGACGAAGCATGTGGACTAATCGAAATGTCCATCTCTCA
This sequence comes from Picea mariana, assembly GCA_032191745.1. NCBI lineage: Eukaryota > Viridiplantae > Streptophyta > Pinopsida > Pinales > Pinaceae > Picea > Picea mariana. The sequence goes on along the minus strand of JASDQU010010916.1, from coordinate 186,808 downwards.
TGATTTAAGGTACCACCTTCAAGAAATTGATGACCCCGAAGAAGCTTGGGACAACATTGAATCTGTGTTTGGTAAACTCAATATTATTCGGGCACAACAGTTAGAAAATAAAATACTGACCTTGATTCCAAGTGATTTTTCTTGCCTTGGAGACAATCTATCTAAGTTTAAAACACTCAGAATTTTATGTGAAGAATGTAAGATAAAAATGGAGGAAGAGCCTAGCATCTATCTTATTCTTTCTAAGCTAGGTAGTGCATATTTTGTGTTTGTATCTACCTTTTATGCCATGAGAGAGGCTCTAGGGAAATCTTATGAAAAACCCACTCTTGAGTCCTTTTGTGTTTCTTTGATTAGAGAGGAAGATAAGCTTATACAATTTGGAGTGATCAGCATTGCAGGTACCTCTAACAAAGCCTTAGTTGTCGAGAAGAAAGATAAACCCAAGTATCCAAAGAAGCAACATCCTCGCTACAACAACAAGCAATATAAGGGTCCCAAACCTACTCAGACAGCTTCAGCTCCTAATGGTGACAAAGGAGCAAAATATAAGAATAAGAAGACTTACAGACATTGCAACTTTTGTGATAAAGATGGTCATGATGAGTCTAAATGTTTCAAGAAGATGGCAGCTTTAGAAGAAGCAATGAAGAAACACAACATCAGTATTGATTCTACTTCTTCTTCTGATTTGTGGCTTATTGATTCAAGAGCATCTTATCATATGGCTAAGAATAAAGCCATATTTTCTGCTCTAAATGAATGTAACACCAAGAAAATATTTGTTGGTGATGATAGATCTCTTAGTGTTGTAGGATCTTGAACAATTCAAGTAGATAATGGTCATTTCAATGATGTATTATGTGTTCCAAGTATTTCTTGTAACCTTTTATCAGTCTATCAAATCACTCATTCGAGTGAAGGTAAAACTGTAGAGTTTTCACCTCACCAAGTTGTAATCAAGGATCTAAAAGATCCTAAGCATGTTCTTGCAACTGGAATTGTTGATGATATTACCAGGTTGTACAAGTTTGACAACTTTGGTTCATCAAATTTTTCATCAGTTTTTGTTGCTCATAGCGATGACTTGAGCAAACTTTGGCATGAGCGGTTTGGTCATATAAACTATCGCTCATTGCAGCAACTATGTAATCAACAGATGGTGACTGGTCTTCCTCTAGTTTCGTGCAGAGATGGAGTTTATGCCAGTTTTGTTCTCGGAAAACATCATCGAGACAGTTATGAAAAATGTGCCTCTTGGCATGCATCAGACCCTTTGCAGCTTGTTCATAGTGATTTGTGTGGTCCATTTTCTTCTCCTTCTTTTTCTGGGTGCAATTATTTATTAACTTTCATTGATGATTTTTCCATACGTACTTGGGTTTACTTCTTAAAACTTAAGAGCGAAGTTTTTGACAAGTTTTTGGCCTACAAGGCCCTCGTAGAAAAACAATTTGGACATCAAATTCAAAAGTTAAGAACAGATAATGGAGGTGAATATGTGAACAATAATTTTAAAAGTTACTGCACTACACAAGGCATCCAAATGCAACACACTATTCCATATACACCATAACAAAATGGTGTTGTTGAGAGAAAGAACCGTACATTAAAAGAAATGGCGAATTGTATGATCCAATCTAAGGAATTAAGTCTAAAGTATTGGGTGGAAGCAATTAACTGTGCTAATTACATAGTCAATCGCACTCCCACAAAGGCTCTTAAAAATATAACACTGCAAGAAGCTTGGACTAAAATTAAACCAGATGTAAGTCACTTCCGTGTATTTGGCAGTATAGCATGGGCTCACATTCCTGATGAGAAAAGGAAAGCATTGCAGCCTAAAAGTGAGAAGTGTATATTTTTTGGTTATTCGGAAGATCTCAAAGGTTATAGACTTCTTCAACCACATTGTAATGAAATTATTCTTAGAAGAGATGTTAAATTTGATGAAAATCTCTTGGCGTACGAGCCTAATTCGACGGTTGTGCCTTCTTTGGCCTGCAAGCCATCTTCGGCATTTGTGCCTTCTTTTGTTCCTATTTTGGTTTCTTCTTCAGATGATGACAGTGAGGATGAAAATCCACCTCCGCCTGCTGACCTTCCTCCAGATGAGTCCTTTGAACCTGAACAAGCACCAGTTCCATCACTTCCTAGATGGGTCCGTTCAACACGAGAAGCAGCTGGTGATCTTGTCGATGATCCTTCAGATCAGTGTCGAACACGTTCATAGTTCCAGCGAGCCTCTTCTCTTCTGGCTCAAGTTTCAGAGACTCGTGATCCAGAGACATTTGCAGAAGCTTCAGGTCATCTAGATTGGGATACAACAATGAATGACGAGTATCGTTCTTTAATGGAAAACGATACTTGGGATCTTGTACCTCTTCCAAAAGGAAGAAAACTTGTCAGATGTAAATGGGTCTACAGAACTAAGTATGCATCATATGGAAGTGTTGAAAGACACAAGGCTCGGTTAGTTGCCAAAGGATTTTCCCAAGTTGAAGGAATTGAATATAATGAAACCTTTGCCCCTGTAGCCAAAATGAATTCCATCCATCTTGTTCTTGCCCTAGCCGCCTCACATAAATGGGAGGTCCATCAGATGGATGTTAAAACTGCCTTCTTGCATGGCAATTTGAAAGAAGAAATCTACATGGAACAACCTCCTAGATATGTCCAAAATGACTATAGCCTTGTTTGTCCCCTTAAGAAATCTCTTTATGGTCTTAAGCAAGCTCCTCGAGCTTGGTATGACAAAATGGGCATCTTTCTTATTGACACCGGATTCTCTAGATGCCATTCTGATCCTAATGTTTATACCAAGAAAGTAGGAAGCCATCTCATAATCCTTGTCCTTTATGTTGATGACCTTATCCTTACTGGTAGTGACTCAAAACTTTTAAACCATGTGAAAACCAGCCTTAAGAAGAAATTTGAAATGGCAGACTTAGGTTTTTTGCACTATTTCCTTGGCCTCCAAGTTTTGCAAACCAATGAAGGAATTTTTCTTTCCTAGTCTAAGTATTCATGTGACCTTATACATCGCTTTCACATGGATGATTCTAAACCAACCCCTTCTCCCTTCCAGTCTGGAGTCAAGATTATTGCCACCTGTACCTCTCTTGAAGTTGATGCCACCCTGTATCGTCAATTAGTTGGTAGCCTCTTATACTTGACTCATACTCGTCCTGATCTTTCCTTTGTTGTTGGTCTTGTTGCCCAGTATATGCAAACACCCCATGAAATCCATTGGAAAGCAGCTAAAAGGATACTTCGTTATGTCTGTGGTACAGTTCAATTCGGGATACACTACAGTTCGGGGGGGACTCCTTTATTGGTTGGTTTCACTGATTCACATTGGGCCGACGACCCTGATGATCAGAAGTCTACTGCAGGTTATGTTTTCAGCCTTTGTTCAAGACCTGTCACTTGGGCCTATAAGAAACAACAGGATATTGCACTTTCTTCAGTAGAAGCATAGTACCTAGCAGCGGTAAATGCAAGTCAGGAAACCTTGTGGCTTTGATAGATTTTTTCAAAGTTTGGATTCGAGCACCAGCATCCGACCAGCCTTTGGTGCGACAATCAGAGTGCCATCAAGATCGCCAAAGACCCAGTTCAACATCAGCACAGCAAGCACATTAAGCTACACATGCACTTCATCAGAAAGCTCATTCATGATCAAGTTATTGAAGTGCTCTTTTTCCCTACAGAAGATCAAGTTGTAGACATTTTCACAAAGTCTCTTATAGAAGTGAAGTTTTCCAAACTTCAATCTATGTTAGGAGTTCAGGAAGCTTTCATTAAGGGGGGATAGCTTCTAATGCCTCCTTCCTTCTTCTATTGTGTCAACATTGTAAATCCTTCAATCCTATCCCAAGTTGTTCTTAAGGGGGGATGTTAGGATATTTAGACGCTTAGGAGTTAGTTAAGATCTACTTGGTCTAATGTGTTGTTAGGTAAAAGTGTGTTTCTTAGTGTGTTTCTTTAGTATGCATTAGTATGCATTTGTAGGTAGGAAATCGAACGATCACAATGTGTTCCCAACATAGAGTGATCTGACGGTTCATAATCTCCTCGATCTTAACGATCATTTGTGGCTTAACACCTGATTGGTCCATGATCTCTATTTAAATAGCATGGAGGGTCATTTGTCGATGATCGATTGTCAGAAACGCTATTGTAAAATCTCTCTGTAATCTTTTTCTTTTGCATTAAAAAACTACTCCAAGTGGTCACATTGGTTGGGGTTGTGGATGTTTCCCCGTAGGGGTTTTACCACATGAAAACATCGGTGTGTTGATCTTTGATCTAGTTGTGTGAGTGGTTACTGAAGGTGTTCGTCCTCTGTTAGAATACCTGTGTTTTCGAACAAAATGTTATGTATGAAAGGATAATTTAAATTCTATTTAAACTGTAACCTTAAACAATATGTATGCCATGTCTAACTCATATCATCAGTAATATGCCATTGTTAAAAGTATGAGGTATATTTAATGTACCCTTTTTAAAATGGCATATGTTCAAAATTGTTTAAAACAATCATCCATATACATAAAGGATCAATATTGTTCATAAATCCTTTTAAACTTCATATATTTCATTCTAAATGATACTTTCAAAAGTCAACCCATTAATGATCAATCTAAAAACTGAACTTTTTGTGAAAAATGGGCATCATTTCATCTCAATCTCTTTAGCTATATGCTTTCAATAAATAATGAATCCAAGTGAGTAGTAAAAAAGATTTGTGGCTCTTTTCTTTTAAAGAAAAATATAGGTATGAACTTTTTCTTTTACTATCAAAATATTCAATCAAATGAATTATTGTCAACCCAAAAAAACATAGCATATTGGTTATGAATTTCATGAAAGGTCTCATAAAACAAGGTTTCATTAATGGATACAAATCGAGAGACATAACTCAATCAAGAATTGAAACAGCTGGTACAAATATAGCCAAATTCGACATGAGGGTCGAACCACACTCCAGTAATAAATAACTCATCTAAACTCTATTTGACTTGGATTTGGAACTTCTTACTCATCAAACCCAAAATATATTGAACATAAACATTAATATCAATTTTTGTGCATTGATAGACCTAAGTTCAAGTTCTGTCACTGAACAAGGTTTACTATATCCAAAGAAAAATACACATGTATTTAACATTCCATATATGATAGTCAAAGGAAGAAAAATGGGAACACAGATTAGATGCAAGGGTTTTATAACAGTGATTGTTGATTTATATGACTTGGGTCGAGCCCACTAAAATCCACCTCCGCCAAATGCAATAACTAATCACAAGTTAAAACCCCAAGCCAGGTGAGCATCATAGTATATACCACATCAACACTCTAATGGTAAAATCTTGTCACATAATATAACTAACAAATCCCATGCAAAGATTACCATCAATGTCAAACACTACATGGAACATGTGATCATCAAAATTTTATACCATGCAATAATAACCTACAAAACAACTTTTACAACTTTAGCCATGCATTGTATACAACATTACCATTGGCCTAATATTATAATATATAAACTTGTATGAAAACCATAGGTTTCATATCCACCATTGTAAATTTATATCCAACCCCATTCGTAAGTTTATTTCAATAAAAGAACTTTTGAAGATTGGAACCATAAAACTTATGAGAAGTATCCCATGACAATAATGGCATGATTGCTTTTAAATGCATAAGAGAACAATGTAGCACTTGTATTTATTTCAATTTAGAAAAACTCCTTTTGGATTCATGACAAGGCATATCAAAACTGACTTGTATCAACAGGCGAAGGATCTTCATAGCAAATGATATTGTCTTTAAAACAGAAGTGTTTAAATATTAGGAAAATGATTGAAAATAAGTTCTTTTGAATTTTTCTAATAAGGGGTCTCCACCTATTAGTTATTTAGTAATCATAAATAATAGGCTTCGCAATAATTTTCGAGCTTTTAATATAGGTGACGAAAATTTATGTCAACATGTTCATTCAATCTTTGTCAGGTTTTACCACTAATATCACCATGTGATTTCCTCCCCTGTTCTCTTATTTTAGGTTCTTGTTTTCAAGGTTTGTAGGAGCCACATCCATGTCCTCGTGACCAAATACCTCTACTCCTTTGTTTATTTAGGTCATTAGGAAACTATAAGGGCCTCTCATGGCAGACATTTTTCTAGACTTATAAACAAAATATCTAGGATTAAATTATTTTTGAAAGTTCCATCGAAGGTTATTCAATAGTTGTATTATCTTTTATCATTCCTTGAACTCTTGTTGGTAGGTTGAATGCTGAGTATATAAACACATGCATCTCTATGATATAAATGATGAATGATTTGAATCCTTCCAATAGACTCGTGTTGTTTATGTGATTTCTCTCTCAATATATTGTATTGACTTGAACTATCTTATTATACTGTGTTGGTTCACTTGTTTGATCTTGGTTAAATATTGCCATCTTTACCTTATTATTTTGAGTTTTCTTGATCACCTAGTCCATTCTCAGGCCGGTGAATGTTGCTAGTAAGAATATTTTCTTATAAAAGAACCATATTCATTAAATATTTTTCAGGGTTTGGATCTTTAGTTATCCCCTTTATTTAGTAAGCATCCATAAAAAACATGTCATTGATAAAGTGGAGTACCACCTATCTAAAAACAAAGGAGGACACTCTTTGAAATCCTTAAAGATTTCCCTCAATGTTGAACTCTTCCCCAATGGTAAAAGACATCAACACTTACATACACGACCATGATACTAATCATAGATTATAAATCTCAAGCACAAAATAGACTTTCCATAAATGTAATTTGAATTGTGATGTTTTGCAAGGTTCCAAACAATAAATACTTTGGGGGCCAAGCAATGCAATAGGTAAACATTGTACATAGAAAAATAATAAAATGAAATACACCACTAACTATAGATGCGTAAGGACTAAAGTAATGGGAGGGATATCATTCCATGAGACATGAGGCTTAATGGGGGTTTTGAGGAATCTTCATATGCCTTGAGTCTTAATCCACCTCCATAAAATATGTTTTTCATTTAGTTATTTATCTCTTTGACTTATTAAGTACTCAATCATTGAATTCATGTAATGGGTTGGGTGAGGAAGTCGACCCACTCAGTAATGACAACATGAGTTGTGTTATAGCAAGATTTGCCTCACCATTGCTATCTTGCATAGAGGACCTTTTTCCATTTCCCTATGCAGACTTTTTATCCCTTTTTGATGAATCCAGAGCTAAAAATATACATTTTTCCACATATACGCTCCCTATCAGCTATACAAGATGCATATACTCTTATTACTCCACTATAGCTCATGTATATCAGGATTTGTGCCAGAAAATACAAAATGAGGTCGGGTTTCCATGTCACGACAGAAGATCTCTGATCCTTGGCCTTCCATATACTGGAAACATTCTGACTCAGCCCTTAAGTTGCATTTTGAAGGCTGTAAGAGCACAATTTCAAGCTATGGAAAAGAGGAGAAAGCATTCAACTTTGAGAGCAAAGTTACTTTGGAGAAATTACTTCATATTGAGTTTGCATCCCTTTGTCCCTCAAGTCTGAACACAGTGTTCAGCCCCCAAGCTCTTCCCTTATTATTGAGAGGAATTCTTTGCCTCTTTCTCATGAGCTTGCCTTTGGTGGAGGATTGAAGTGGTGGAGACCCATTTGGAAGGAACTTGGTTTCTTGGTTTCGAACCATGCCGACACGGAAGTCTGTAATGTTAACACTTATGCTGATCAATTATTAATAGAAATACTCCTTTCTCATCCTATTGGTATCTTGCAAATATATGATTATTATCCATGGGCATGTTTGTAATGTTTATTAATGGATTATGCTATCTGATGTGCTAACCCCTTTTATATCATCACTATATACTTGTTTTTCTTATTTGTTGAGAACTTCTCAAAGGTATAAAGCTTTGGATCAAAGTGCTCAACGGTGGAACATCATCAAACGTTGGATCAAGGTAGGTCTATTTCTTGTATTGCACATCAGTTTATATAACATATGTTGGAATTGAGTTGATTTCTGCAGTCATACCTATCTGTTGTGGTTTACCCTTGGCCATAGAGAGTTTTTCCCTTGTAACAAGTTGAGTGTAATCATCCTTGGAAGAAGAGTAAGAGTCAAACAAGCATGAGAGAAGAGGAAATTCAAGTCGAAAGAACATAAGTTTTTATAGTTGGGAAGGAAGTGAAGAAAAAATAGAGTTGTGTCAGAAAAGAGTAGGCATCAATAGTGGGTATTGAAGACAGCTTGTTGAAGCTAGTAATTATGCTAAGAATGGGGTCGGCATGTCTATAAGTGATTTCTAGTGAAAGAGAATTTGTAAATGTTATGTGAACACTCATGTTACAATATTTCCTAGAGCCCCTAGTAGTGAGATTCATATTCGTTCTATGCTAGAGCCCTCAGGGGGATGGGGATTTTCTAAGGGTTTACGGTGCAGAGAAGGAAATCGCATCCCTTGGGTTGTGTATACTGATGGGGAAGAGAGCTAGGTGGTTGGAAGTGTTGTAGGAGTCACATCACTATTTTTTAGTGGGTATTTGGGTTAATACAATGGACTGTAGACACCCATAGGAGCTTGTTTGTCCTTTTGGACTCATGGATTCATCTTGGGGGTGGCTTTTTGTAGTGATAATTGATGCAACAGAGCCTACAGTTGGGTGGAAAGTCTAATGTTTGTAGCCGGTTATGTAAAATGTTTTTGAAAGATAAGTGATCTGATCATTATGTCATTTACAATTTTAATACTATGATTGAATGTTACATTTACTCTATATTTTGTATGTATGAATGTTGTTGTGTGTGTTTAATTGTTGTTGTGCATGTTTAAATCATTTGCATTCACATTTTTAAGAATTGATGATAATAACATGAGTTTGTTATGTCATGTTGCATGTATTTTCCACATTTGAATCGATGTGTTAGTCAATTTAGTAGTAATGTGGCCTAGCAAGGGAGTTGGGTACGTTACAAATTGGTATCAAAGCTTTTGGTTCAACACCGAACTTGTATGGGCCAAAGATCAACGCGAATTTAATAAATTCGTGGTTGCATATTTTTATTCTACATTAAATTTGGAGAAAATGGTAAAATCAAAGTGAAATCCCCAAATTTCTGAGTAATTTCAAGTTCAATTTCCCTCATAATCGTGAAAATGATGATTAATTGCATAGATATGCAAGTTGTAGAGTTAAAATTTGGACTGGGAGGTGGAATTTCATGTTTCCATGGCAACCATGAAGCTTAGTGAAATGGACGGTTGAGTTCAAATTGATATTGAGACCAATGGTCTGGATTCATCCTGGATTTGGATGAAAACTTCTACGAGTTTTCAAGATCGTTGAAGAAGAATTCAAAGTTGGCTAAATTTTGGTGAATCGATGGTCGAGATCTCATTTGATCTTGCGATCAATGGTCTAGAACCATCACAGATTTGGTCAAAAACTTCTAAGTTTTTTCGAGTTCATTGATGGAAGTTTTTTAAAGTTCATCAAAAAAGGAGATTTTTCGAAGTTCCCTGAAGAATGAAGTTTTTCCAACTTCATCGATAGAAATTTTTTGGAATTTTCCAAACAAAAAAGAGGTTTTACAGAGTTCACCGAAAAATGAAGTTTTTCCAATTTTGTCGATGCAAGTTTTTCGAAGTTCATCAAAAAAGGAGGTTTTTCAGAATTCACTGAAAAATGAGGTTTTTCCAAGTTCATCAAAGAAACCATTTTGGAGGTTGTTGAAGTGCATTTTGTGAGTTGTCGATGGAATTTTTTCCGAGTTCACCAAAAAATGAGGTTTTTCCAAATTCAAGGAAGAAACCATTTTGGAGGTTGCCAAAGTGCATTTTGTGGGTTTTCGATGGAAGTTTCTCAGGGTTGGCCGAAAAATAAGTTTTTTCAAAGTTCGTCGAAGAAACCATTTTGGAGGTTGTCGAAGTGTTTTTTGTAGGCTATTGATGGAATTTTTTTGGAGTTCGTTGAAAAGACAATTTTCAATCCACCAAAGAAACCATTGTGGAGGTTGTTGAAGTACATTTTGTAGGTTGTCAATAGACAAAATTTCAAAGTTCATCGAAAAGATAAAATTTTCAATCCATCGAAGAAATCATTTTGGAGGTTGTCAAAGTGCATGTTGTAGGTCACCGATGGAGAATAATTTTTCCAATCCACCAAAAGAAGGATTATGGGGTCCACCGATAGAATAATTTTCGTGATCACTGATGGAATAATTTTGGCAACTTTTGATAAGAGAAATATTTGGGTCACCAATGGAAGAAATAAGTTGATCACCGATGAAGGAAAATGAGGATGATGACATGGCCAAATCAAGGGATGACAAGTGGACATCAATAACCACGTGCCATGCCACGTTAGTAAGATGATGGTATGAAAAAGTATGTAGCCAAAAAACAAAATTGGCCATAATAGAAGAAAAAAAAGTGAGAATCAGATAAAATTTGAAGGGTATGTCCACAGTGAGAAAGCCTACAAAAGTGTTAGTGAGGGCCACTAACCATTTATGCTTAAATTTTCCAGAAAATGAAAATTAGTGGTTTTTAAAGAACAGGGTGGCGCTCTTTGACAGAGGCCCTATTATTGATGAAATTTTTAAAGTGATCCAAAAAGGCATACATTAAGATACCCAGTTGGTATTTTGGTATAATTCCAAAGGGTTTGGAGTGGGGGTGTCAAAACATGCCAAAAACCACTATTCTCGGACACTTTTGGGGGATTTTTGAAATCTTCAAAAGAGAAAAAGGACCCCAAATCACAAACCTGGAAAAAAATATTTACTAGACATTTTACCTCCTCAACAATCTAGACAACTTTGTCTTGAGGGAGCTTTTCCTAGTTTTGCTCCATTTGGGAGATAGCCAATTTTGCTAAAAATTCTAGTCTTAAGAAAAAGTAAAAAGAGCAAAGTTGACAATTCCATATTTATACAGAATTTGACTTAGCATCAGATTCCAAATATAAAAATTGTTGTGTATTCACAATCATAAATTCTACCTGTGCCTAATATAAAAACAATCATGTTTCTTAACACATTTTCTTCTATAGGTGGTAGAAAATAGTCTCTTAGCTAGATTGCACCAATGAGAATAGGGAATAATTGAGTACAAAATGAGAAAGTTGTAACTTTTAGCTCATAACTCAAAATGAGGCATGAGTACACTCATTGAAAATGTGATTGAGGAATGTGTTTAAAGAATCATAATTTAGTTTAGTGTATCTGTACTCTTCATAAATTCAGATGAAGAATGACCTATAGCCTAATTATTGAAATATTTGACAATATGCATAGTTTCTAATAGTGATTGTTGCATGGACAATTTTGCATAATTATAGGTACATGCATAACATATATGGTTCATAAATGAGGACTAAAGAGATGGATGATGCATAAGGTTCTTACAGCCATGGAGATGAGATCAAAGGATTAAATACCAGCCTGGGAAATGTTGAAACAGGGTCCAATGGACATAGAAGCATAGTGGAGCCTATAGAGTTGATGATGAGCTTCCAAAGGGAATTGCAAAGCTATAGAGAAGATAATGAAAGGTTGATAAGAGCTCAAGAGGAGCACAATTAAATTAATTCTCAATTGTTATAGAGTCTAAATAACTTGCAAAGACAAATCAACAAGGAGTCCAACATAAGACACACGACCAGTGTAGGGCATGTAGAAGAGAACATATCTCATGATAGGAGTGATGACTACAGAGTGTTGAGGCACTCGATAAGTGTTAGTAAGCATCACCATTCACCTAGACATTTAGCCAAAAAAGCACATGCATTTTCAAAGTCAAAGAGTAGCCGAAGTAGGTCCCCAGTCAGACATCAAAGGAGAAGGCCTGAGTTGGATAGTTTGCATGGAGAGATCAGGAGGCTCAAACCACCCACATTTGATGGAAAGAATAGGAAGGATGAAGAAGTTGAAACCTAGTTTGTGGGTATGAGAAAATATTTTTCAGTTGCACAATTATTCATCAAATATGGAAGTAAAGATTGTCATATATCATCTTCAGGGGAAAGCTTCCATGTGGTGGTCGGACTAGTTGAAGCAAATCAAGCATATTGACTAGAAGATAATTTCTTGTAAGCATTTCAAGAAATACTTCTAGTAGCAATACTTGTCATAGCACTATTATGACAAGAAAATGAAATAATTATTTGAGCTTAAATTAGGAATCATGACCATGGAAGAGTATGAGAAGAAATTCTTGGAGCTTCTGAGGTATGTGGATTTTATCAGGATGAGAAGGTTAAAATTAAAATGTTCTTGAGTAGGTTTCCATCCATCTAAAAGAATAAAATTTAGTTTGATGAGCCCAAGACTTTGGAGGAAGCCATGAGAAAAGCTAAGCATTTGTATGAGAAGAATAAGGGAAGGCCGGCTTTTCAAAAATCTTTGGATAACAAAAAGAAAGGAAATATGGATCAAAGGAGGAAAGGATTCAAGCTACCTTTCTACAAGAACAATTCACAGTCATATAGGCAAGGGTAGAAAGCACAAAATGAGTCCAATATGACATATTTCTTGGGAAAAGGCCAATACAGTAGCTCATAAAGTGTTGAGAATGTGAGGGACACTACATGTATTAATATTTCCTCATAAAGGAGATAGGATGAGGAAGGTACATCAGATCCAGGGAGTTGATATAGTGGAAGACATGGGTAGGAACGTGCTAAGGATTTATGCATCCTTGGACAACAGACAAGCAGACTATCAATCCCACATGATTGAGGTAGAAGGTAATATTGATAATCAATCCATAGCTATTTTTATTGATTTTGGAGATAGTCATATCTATATAGATTATAATATGGTTGACATATTTAGATTGAAGAGATATAAGCATGAAAAGTCTTGGTTGGTTTACTTAGCCACTGGAACCAAGAGAAGAAACAATGAGTTGGTCAGGGATTTCCCAGTGAACATGAATGGAGTTAGCACTAAGGTATATTTGAACATCAGAGCACTTGGGTTGTATGATTATTTGATTGGTATGGATTAGTTGGGAAAGAAACATGATGCCTTAGATTGATACAACAAGGCCTTCACATGTCTTGATGAGGAAAGGAATTCAAAGACAGTTCAAGGTATTCCAAGGCCTATATCTATTAAAAATATTTCAGCATGTAGTTGAAAACAAGTTTTAGAAAATGGTGCCAAATATATGCAACCCATATGGAGGAGCCAACAAATGATAAGGAGCCAAATGTTGAAGTCTATTCAGTTTTGAAAGAGTATGAATATGTGTTTGAGGAGTTACCAAGATTGCCAGCCAAAAGAGACATTGAATTATCTATTGAATTAGTGTCCAAAACTCCCTATAGAAGGAGCACACCATAATTGAACGAGTTGCAAATGTAGCTACAAGAGTTATTGAAGGGGTACATATTCCCAAGTGTTTTTACTTGGGGTGTCCTAGTGCTTTTTGTGAAGAAAAAGGATGGAACAATGAGGTTGTGTACTTTTTGTGAAGAAAAAGGATGGAACAACAAGGTTGTGTATTGACTTCAAATATCTAAATAAGGTTACAATAAAGTGTTGGGGATTGAGTGTAACCCTGAGTGGAATAATAATAGATACTACAGATAAACGAATAGAAATAAACTTCATAGAAGATCGGTGATGTCTAAAGGCACCATTTCAACACTTAAGCACAACACATTGTGATCATAACGTCACAACACATTATTGAATACATGTTCCCATGATTCACATATTGATAATGACCCATTGGGTCCTTTATTTATAGTCTCAAGATCTAACCAACTTCCTTGCAATCGAGAATATCTTGTCTACATATAATTATCGGTGGTTGAAGTTGACTCCGTCAAATCCGCGTTGTCTAGTCGATTAGTCGAACCAAGTTGACCTGACCATCCATTTGTCTAACTGGTATTCAATTTCTTGACAAGTTGATCCATCAACCGATTTTCTTTGACTGCTAGTAGATTGTCTGACCAACAAGATATGACTACTCGACCGATTGTTGTTGCGACATAATTTTTAGTAACTTGGATAGTGATTTGGTTATCACAGTAGAGAGTGGTCAAGGTTTGTACAGGAAACCCAATTTCATCCAAGAGATGGTGAATCCAAATGGCCTATGTTCTTGCATTAACGACACCACAATATTCATCTTTTGTAGTCGATAAAGAGACTACCTTTTATTTCTTGCATGACCAAAGCAGTGGTCTAGTGTTGAAGTGTAATGAGAGGTGGAATTCCAATCATAGTTGTCACCTACCCAGTCGGATTTGGTAAATCCGACTAACAATTTGAACTTTGACAATATTTGATACTAAGATGAGTGCTACCCTTGAGATAACGAATAATTATTTTGAAAACTTTCCAATGGATTTCTCTGGGATCCTGCATGAACCAAGAAACCACACGAATAATAAAATATATATAAGGTCGACTATGTGTGAGATAAATGAGACTGTTAACCAATTGTTGATAAAGAGTAGCATCAACTTTGGGAGGCTGACATGTTTTACTCAGCTTAACTCCATATTGAAAAGGAGTAGCACATGGCTTACAATCTTTCATCTTAAAATGTGTCAATAGATCTAGTACATATTTAGATTGAGAAAGGAACAAACCATCAGTTAGAGGTAAAAATTGAAGACCAAGAAAATAATGCAAAAGACCAAGGTCTATCATATCAAAGGTGTCAACAAGTTATTTCTTCAATATAAAGACAAGATCAATAATATTTCCAGTCATCAACATATACAACAACAATTAAAGTATTACCATTATCATGTAATACATAAATACTATGATTAGATTCATAGAGTTTGAATCCAAGAGTGAGAAATAAATGGTTGATCTTAGCATACCAAGCTCTAGGAGCTTGTTTTAAACCATAAAGTGACTTTTGGAGTTGAAAAACAAGTGTGAAATTTGTCAAAAAAACAAGGGGGTGTTCCATGAAAATGTATTCAAATAAATCACCATGAAGGCACTCTTCATATCCATCTGGTGACCAATTGATCCGGCAGGATCTTTTATGATTATGGTTGAG
This sequence comes from Picea mariana, assembly GCA_032191745.1. Taxonomy (NCBI): domain Eukaryota; kingdom Viridiplantae; phylum Streptophyta; class Pinopsida; order Pinales; family Pinaceae; genus Picea; species Picea mariana. Next base: position 171,723 of record JASDQU010010916.1, on the reverse strand, counting down.
TTTTTAAAACTTGCATGAATTCATTAACCATTGAGAATTTAATGAAAGAATGAGGAAAAGAAGAGGATTATATCAGTCAAATACACATATGCAGATCTGAAAACAATAAAGAACAGCAAACCATAAGAACGCAGGTTGATAACGGAGTTCGGCACAATGTTTGCCTACGTCTCCGGGCCTTTTTCCTGTGGGGGAGGCTTCTTTATTTCTGCTCAAGTGCTCAAAATTACATCTCAGCAATGCCCAAAGGCTACAAGACTTATCTGGTCTTGTTGACACAGATCTCTAGAACCCAATGCAAGAAACGGCACGCAAATCTGATGCTCCAAGCTTCCAGAAACGATCCGACAGCGTTTCCACCTCAAGGGCTACCCTGCAACAAACTGACTTTGGCTTGGCTTTCCAACAGCATAACTCTGCAAATCTGACTGTCCCTTGGCCTCAAACAGGCCTGGTTTATATAGCAAAGGAGTTGGTTTCTCATCCCCAACTTCCTCCAAGAATCTGGCCTCCAAAAAAGCCCAATATCCCCCAAAAATGGAGAAAATCAGCTAAAATTAGCTTCAATTAATTAAATAAACCACATTTTGTTGCTAAAACCCACTATAGTAAAGTTTTTGGGCTTAAGCCCCCCAAATCC
>JASDQU010010916.1:157361-170983 GCA_032191745.1 Picea mariana | reverse complement strand
TCCAAGAATCTGGCCTCCAAAAAAGCCCAATATCCCCCAAAAATGGAGAAAATCAGCTAAAATTAGCTTCAATTAATTAAATAAACCACATTTTGTTGCTAAAACCCACTATAGTAAAGTTTTTGGGCTTAAGCCCCCCAAATCCGGGCGCGGCCCCTTTATATAGGTCACATGGGCACACCATGGGGCCACGCGCCATAGCGCGGGCCCCCAATTCTCGCTCCTGGTCATATGAATCGGCCATGTGGCCGAGCGCTCGCGCTCTGGCCCCTATTCTTCGGCTCCCGGTTCTGGTTTCATGGCGTGATAAAAGGCCATATGGCCACGGCCCAACTGTATAATAAACAACCCGTGCGTATTTCGATGGAGCTCCGGGTCGTGTGGCACACTGATAGAACCGTGGGGCTTAGTTTTATAACCGCCCCGCTCCATATGGTGGATCCCGGTCATATAGCGCGGTTATGGGTTGGCGCGGAGGGCTGGGGCCAAGCCCCGGCCCGTTTTCCCGCGGCCCGAACTTAAACCACAATTCAAATATATTATAAGCCGTTGGTATAACAAGCCCTGCCGTGCGGCCAAGTGGCCAGCCCGTCTGTGTGAGTTCGTTGCCACCCGGGAGGTCGGGGGTTCGACCCCCGCCGATGCCAAACAATTTTACACATAACAAAATGACCAATAGCACAGTGCCACGTGGCACCCTGTGAGTGGGCCACGTGGCATTTTTTTACCCAATCGGATCATGCCACGTGTCATCACGTGATTGGTCCACGTAACCGCCACATCAATTACCGTACACCTCTGTCCCTGCTGACGTCATCCTGCCAAGTCATCATACAGTCGCCACGTCACTGGGTGACATCATCCTGCCACGTGTCACCCTGTGAGTGGTGACACGTGTCACCTCGATATTGGCCGAACCGTACGCCCAAATGTCCAATTCTGCCTGCCACGTGTCACCCTCTGATGCTGCCACGTGTCACCTGTACGGACCGCCACGTGTCATCTTCTGGAGCCACCACGTGTCATGTACGGACATTCCACGTCATCACTGTATGGTCGTGCCACGTGTCACGTGCCACGTGTCCTGCCCAGTCAGCATCAAATTTTGYMTGTTTGACTTTTCGGACAGAACGCGATATCTTCTCCATACGGACTCCRTTTGACATAAAAATTATACCACCGGAATCAGGAGAACGAGACGGACGCAATGGTACAGGTTTCGTCGCATTCCGAGCACTTTCATTTTTGAGCATTTTTAAGCCCTATCAGGCTTCTGGATCTGTTTTCAGATCAATTTGCTGGCCAAAATGAGTAACAAGGGAAAGAACCAGTTGAACAGAATTCATCTTTGCAACAGGGGAAAAGGTCTCAATGTAGTCAATGCATTCTTATTGAGAAAATCCTTTCATGGCCAAGAAATATTTATGACACTCAATAGCACCTTCAAAGGTAAAGTTTTCCTTATAGACCCATCGACATTTCACAATGTTCGTCCCTTAAGGTCAAGGAACTAAATCCCAAGTGTGATTCTTCAAAATAGAATTCATTTTAGCTTGCATAGCTTGCTCCCATTTAGGTTGGCCTTGTGCATCTGAGTAAGAAACATGATCACAAGTTTCAAGAACACCAGTCATCAAAGTAACACGAAGTTGTTTGTTTTGACTGCAAGCTTGTCATCCTGAAGAGATATAACCAACATCGGGATCAACAACTTCAATCTTCTTAACATCCCATTAGGGTAGACAGGAAAAAGGTGAATTGATATTACTTGTAGAAGGTTGATCATAGGAAGGAAGAGTTTCAGTTGAAAAAGATGGAGGGACCAGTTGAAACAAAGATCGAATTTCTAGTCAATTCTAGAATAGCGATCGACGACCCAGTCAAAACAGGAACAGAGTTCGATTGCCTGATCCAAATGTTGAAAGAAGGAATAGTTGATCTGGTGTCATTAATAATATTCAATAACTTAATGCCTAAATAATTCTTGTCAAACACACATTTCTTTTGATAATAATCTTCCATCTAACAGGTTCAAACAATTAATAATCTTTAGACTCTTCAGATTATCCCACCATGATACAAGCATGATTATTTGCATCCAGTTTCTTCCTACAATCATCTAGAATATGAGCCCAACAAACATAACCAAAGACATAGAGGTGACTGACTGGGGGTTTATTTTTTAACCATCTTTCGACTAGAGTCATAGCACTGATAGCTCTAGTCACAATGTGGTTCAAGATATAGTTTTCATAGTAGACAACTTCAAACCCAAAAAAGAGTAGGCATATCTTTAGCCTATAAACGATAACATGCCATTTCAATTAATGTTCGATTCTTATATTCTGCAACACCATTCTATTGAGGGGTATGAGGGACCAAACACTACCAGGAAATACCAAATCAAGTAAGTTATTCCTCAAATGGTCAATTTACATACTCGACACCATTTTCATATCTCAAGCACTTGATAGGTTGACCACATTGCATTTAAAAAACTGCCCAAAATTTCTTGAACTTTTCAAAGACCTGACTCTTAATTTTCAAGAAATAAACCCAAGTGAATCAAGATAGATCATCAATAAAGGTTAAGATATACTTTTCACCTATTAAGGAAGGTTGATTGATACAACATAGATCACTATGTACTAGCTCTAGTAGGTTTTGTGCTCACCATGCTTTATCAAAGTTAAAAGGTACTTGATGATGCTTTCCCAACACACATACTCTACAGACTCCATCACGTGGAAGCACTTTAGGTAAAATTGCAACCATGCTCTATCTAGACATCAACTTTAGACTTTGATAAATGAGGTGTCCAAGTCGTTTGTGCCAAATTCGACTTTGTTCATCAGTGTGAGCAATAAGAGCAATCGATTCAGGATCTTGTTGAGGGAGCTCAAAAAACTTGTAAAGGATTTCTTTCAAGTCGAGAAATCCTTCGATGGTAATCGAATTTACACCTACTAATAAAGGTAGATTGGTGAAACAAATATTGTTATGTACTAGTTCCAATAGATTTTGTGCTCGCCATGCTTTTCCAGAGTCAAAAGGTACTTGATCAATGCTTGTTCGACACACATCCTCTACAGAGTCCATCAGGTGGAAGCGCTTTAGGTAAACTTGCAACAATATTCTAGGTGGACATCAACTTTAGAATTCGATAATTGATGTTTTCAAGTCGTTCATGCCAAATTTGACTTCGTTCATCAGTGTGAGTAACAAGAGTAGTCGATTCAGGATCTTGTTGAGGGTGGTGAGAAAAATTGTATAGGTTGTCCTTCAAGTCGAGAAACCCTTCGACGATAATTGACTTACCATTCTTTAGATCCTTTAAAAGGAAATGATATAGCCAAAAATCCCCCAAATTCCCTACATGTGTCAGCTGAGAGATCGACAACAAATTTGCACTCAAGATGGGAACATGATAGACGTCAATAATTTTTCCATGTTGACAAGGAACATTGCCATGACCAGCAATGTTGAGAGCGAAGTCATCAACTACACAGATATTTCACTCGACATATTTATCCAAGGACATGAATAAGTGATGCAGGAGCATCGTCGTCAAAGCACAAGTGGAGGACAACTCAGCACCCTAGCATGCATTTTAAAGTGTTTTAGAAATTTGAAAGATGGTGTGTCCTGTAATATCTAAAAGGATTGAAATTAAATAACTACTTAAATATTAAGAGGTTGAACCATCACTTGAGATCGATGGGGATTGTATTTTCCTTTAACATAAACAATAGTAGTACAGATTCGAAGCATCCACTCTTATATGTCTGTACCAATCATTTATTGTAATAACCCTTAGTAGTTGAAAGATTTTAGTTTGATAGGATAGCACTAAGGTAGTCGGAGGGAAAAGCTCTATGAGCCTTTTTGTAAAAATAAAATGTATCGTTTCCCAAATGAGGCAGCTGGAAAAGTTATTTGAAGCTAAGAGTTGTTGAGCAGCTAAAGAGCATTGTATGATCCCATGTACATATCATTTGAATGAATATAATAAAGAAACGTTGATCCCAAATGTTTGGTATTGTTGTTACTGTGTCTACCTGAATGAATAGTAGGCTTTCTGTTTAATTGCAATTCTTTGTTATTACTTGTTCTTATGTTATGAATGCATTACATGGTTGAATGTATGAATCTATGAAGATTAGATAAGTTTCAATTGTTTCTCTTCTACGAGCCTGTGAAAGGAGTTCATAGTGTCTGCAAGGTGTGCGTTGACGGAGTCTATTTCGACTTAGAAGCTCAGAAGAGATAACGTGAAACGTTTGTTTGCAAAGAGTGCATAAGTGTCTCCAAGGTGTGTGTTGGTAGAGTATGTTTTAAGTCAGAAGTTTAGGAGGGATAACTTGAAAGTGTGTGTAGGTGGAACACATTAAATGTCATATTGTTCGGGAGGAAAAATTGAGTCGTGTATGAACTGTTGCAAGGAGTGAACAGTCACCCATCAAGGGGTTAAGTTGAAAGAGACATGTTGCAAGGTCTGCACAAAGTCAAAATTCGACTAAGTGATGAAGAAACGCTCTGAGGAGTTAGAGGTTTCGAGGAAGAACAAGCTCAGAAGAGGTAGCGAGTGAGAACTCTTCAATAGGGAGGAACCCTTTAAAATTCCCCAAGTTAACGAATAGGATTCGTTCAGGAGGAAGTGGGATCGTTCCAGACCGTCAGATCTGGGAGAGTTGCATGGAGGTTAGTCATGGAGTCCTTCAGCACTTCGTGGTTCAGAGGTTTTGAAGTGTTTGAAGAGAGGGGATCATGGAAGTCCTCAAGTCACGAAGTAATCCTAGCCATTGGTTGTAACGAGGATATGTGGCAGAGATCCGCAAACTTTCGGAGGAAAGGCAAGATGGAGTAACCAAAACTCCCGAAGTTCAAACTAGCGAAGGAGATCGTGGCTGTTGATATAAGGTGGACGCATGTTGTCAAAGCACAGAAGGAAAATTGTGGTCGTTGATCGAGGTGAGCATGTGGCACTCAATCTGTCGCTTCAGGTGCGAATCACTTTGGGAGAAAAAGATGTTGGAATGTTTGGAACTCCTGAACGTCGAAGTCTGAAGCGGATCACAGCCATTGGTTGTCGGATAAGAGAGAACTGTCGATCATCCAGGTGATTTCACAGTTTAGGGTTTGAGAAAAAAGGTTTCAATTGTTGCCAAAACAGTCGAAGCCCGAACTTGTGAAGCACTTTAGGAGGTTTAGCCCTTATTCATAGCCCGAGGTCACATGTGGAGAGGGGCTAGCAGAAGGAGCTAACACCTTTCTGTTTTAAAATTTTAAAGAGCGCTAAGAAAAGGGTATGTGGGTTCCATATGACCCGCGCCTAAGGAGATAAGGGGCCTGTGTTGAATCAATTTGGGGCTAGCAGGGTCCCAAGGAGATAATTCGGCTCATCCTTTTGAAGATCCTTAATCGAGAGGTCGAGCAACCCCTAGGAGAGGAGGGGGGGCTGCATCAAGTGGTATCAGAGCCCCAAATTGTGCTCTGTGTGTGAAGAAAAGGTTAGCACAATGCCACCTAGAAGACATGCAGAGCCACCTATAGAAAATTGAGTTGTGGAAAGGGAGATGAGAGAACTTCGTGCAAGGTTGGATGCTATGGAGACAGCACAAAGGAGAGCACCTGATGTTGGAGACGTCAGTGATGCAAAGAGAAAAGAAATGGAAGTTGAAGGAATTGTAGGAGAAGATGTTGCAGAAAAATGCTTGATGAAAGCGGTTGTCAAGTTGGGAGCTAGAGAAAAGATAGACATCCTGATGTATGAAGGCAATTTAGATGTTGGAGAATTGTTGGATTGGATAAGATCAATGGACAAGTACTTTGACTATGAAGACATCGATGAGTAGAAGAAGGTGAAATATGTTGTCACCAGATTAAAAGGACATGAAGCATTGTGGTGGGATGAACTGCAGGCTGACAAAAGATGCAAAGGAAAACAAAATATCAAGAATTGAGACAAAATGGTAGCCAAGTTGAAGGCTAAATTCATACCCAAGGAATATTAGATAAATCTGTTCAAGAAGTTGCAGAACCTGAGACAGAAGGGAATGACAGTGAAAGAGTACACAAAGGAGTTTTACAAGTTGAACATTAGGGATGGGTAGATAGAAAAAGATGATTAAAAGGTTGTCAGGTATATTAATGGCTTGAGATATGAATTCCAGGATGAAATCATCATGATGATAGTGAGGATAGTGGAGGACACTTATCAGATTGCACTGAAGGATGAAGAGAAATTGGTCAGGAAATAGAGCCAGGGAAGCAAAGGAAGGAATCTAAACAGAGGTAAGGGAATTGTTCATGATAAGGCACAGAAGCCCAGGGTTGAGACTGAAAAACCACACAGTCACTCGGAAAGAGAAGGAAGTTCTCGAGGGAGACAATATGGTGGAAGGAATGCTTTTCCTCGAGGAGTAGGAGGAGAAGCGAAGTGTTATGCCTGTGGAAAGAAAAGAAACATGTCTTGGGAATGCCTCGAGAGAAAGAAAGAAGGCGGAGGTGAAGTTCACATTTCGGAAGCGGAATGTTGAAGTAGAAGGTGCAGAAGATGGGAAATCTCTGATGATGAAGAAGGTTCTCTTGAAGCAAGAGCCAGAGGTTGAAAAACCAGTGCAGAGGAACAATTTGTTCAGAACTTCTTGCAAGACTAAAGATAGGGTATGCAAGGTGATACATTGTCACTTTCAAATGGCCTCTCTATTAGAAACTTTTTCAACCCTTCCATGATCTCCCCTTTTAAGCCATCCATCTTAGTATCCATCATCGCTTCTAGTTTGGCTTCAGTTGAATCGATCATCCTTTGTAGTTCATCTTTTGTTACTGCCTTCTTTTGTAAATGATATATGTCCTTGCACATTTATTCACCCTCATCAAGATTCCAAGTAGGACTATTTGAGATCTTATTTGGTGTAGAAGTTCCCTTTTTCRGTGGCATGTTGGTCAAGTATCATTGCAAGGTAGGAATTCCTAATTGGCTTAGGCAGAGTTCCTCACAGACAAGGGAGTGTCAAATGATATAGCTCTCTGATATACACGTGGGGTCCAACAATAGTACTCGACCCAATAWCTTAGGTTACTAACTAAGGAGGCTTGGCCATGCCCTTAGTTGTACTATCCAACTACCCGGGTACTAGAGAGTGATCTCCCCAAGTGTTGTTTTTGTTGTACTATAGAACCAAGATAGCCAAATGGTTTACTCATTTTTTCTCAGGATTCTGGGGGGTCTCCCGATATATGCCAAGTATGTGATTTCTCAAATCCATAGTAGTACTTTCTAATGCACAATCATTCGAAAGGGGCCTTCCAATATACTCGTACGTGGAAGAACCACATTGTCCTCGGGTTGTAGCGCTGACAAGTAACGAAAACTCCTACGTTTAGAGACGTTGGAATATGTATGTACCTAAAAATCCCTAAGATTCTCCTAAATTTAAGCGATACTCCTTTTATCCCACTTTATTCCACTTTTGGAATCACCCCAATTGGATCTTCTAGTCAAAAGATATGCAAATTTCCAAAAACAAAACACACCTTTTAAAACCCTGATTTGGAGACTGTTTTGCTAGTAGAACTTTCTTCTGCTATAGCTCTGCAATTTCAGCCCTTCTGAGTCTAAAATTTTGGCCTGAAGTATCCTAATGTGTCTTATTTCCAACCCCATAGGTTATATCAATATTGGATTCTCCAAGAGAATTTTATGATAACTTTCACAAGATGTGTTGATTGTTTTCCTTTTCAGGAGAGTGAACTTGTATGGCTTGCGATGTGTCATTGTATTCACTTCAGAACTTGATATTTGCACCCATAAAACTTAGGCATGTACCCTAACCAATGGAATATTTCTCACTCAATTTGGATGTCTATAGCTTCAGATATAACTTTTTTCCCAAGAACACTTGTTTTAGACTAAAATCTAGACTAGCTAAAATCCCTAATTTCCTCAGAGAGTAGATTTCAGAGTAGAATGAATAAAGGGATGACATTTGTACACAAGATACTTCACTATTCATCCTTGTTACTATAAAAAATTTATAACCTGAAACCAAGCTAAAAAAAATTGGGAGCGAAAATTCAAAGAATACATGTTTCAGACTAGTTTCGGGACTAGTCAAAAACCCTAACTTGAACATAATGTATCTCCAAAAATATAACGAACTAAGATCTTAAATTTGGACCCAATTTATATCTATGTGTCTACTATAGACCATATAAATTATAGATCCTGAAATCTTCCGTAAAAATAGTTGTAGTGAAATTTCCAAGAAGACTTGTTTTGAAGAAGTCAGTCCCAAGGATTGTCTAGCTCTAATACCAAATGTTAAGAACCAAATATCAAAATAGCATAAAAACCTCAGAATAAGTACTCCACGCCTTGACAAAGAGAGAATTTTGTATAATAAACCTCTTCAAGGGGGAAACCTCCTTATACAACACATGAATTCACAAAACAAGATTATTCCAAATGAAAAGGTCTCCTTGGTAAATATAGGAGACTAGGAGGAACAATTACAACTAATGGACCCAAGCTGACATAAATAAAATAATAATACTAATGTGATATGCCCCAATTAATGGGTAATGTGCCACGATTTAGGGCTTAACAACAACAGTTCTCGCTATATTCTACTGGACTATAAGAAGATTAGACAATACAAAAGAAATATTTTGCCAGGTCATGTGAGCTACTAGAACATGACACCAAAAGAATGGATGGATAAAATATTATCGAACAATTGTACCAAGGAACTATATGATGCAATGAATAAACATTTTGGCCATAAAGGAAATGATGTTGGAGATATGATTATTGATACATCTGTATCAGATCATGGAACATTTGAGGATTTCCTTACACCTTAAGATGGTTGAGGAGGGGAAGATGAAACGCCATAAAAAATATTGTAATATTATGCAAATCCATGGCCTTCATGCATTGGTATGTGGTATAACCCTCAGGAGTGTACGTGGGATCCTCACAGTGGCACGATGGAAGCCTTGCCATCAATGACCTCGTTGGACAACAATACAGTGGTATTATTCTGATTTGGCAATCATTGTATGTGGGAACCAGAGGTGGACTCCTAGTAATTTCCTTGTCTTGCAAACTTGTACTGTGAGCATGTGTGTGAGGAATTAGTATGGAATGATTACAATTTGGTTGAAGTTCTTGGAATGGAATGATTACATTCTACGGGAATGATATCAAGGGACAAGCCGTGTGTATGTTATTTCTTCCATGCATCGAATGGTTGAATTTTTTGTGTGTAATGAGGTTGAGGGGTGACTAGTGTGTGAGGAATTCGTAGATGTGTGAGACTAGGGTTATTGTTGCATTGAATTTTGAGGTAGATTAATTACTAGCATGGGTTCTCCAATTGGTTCAACCTCACTGTCTAGTAGGACTCGATGGGATTAGGGTTTAGGTAAACGATGTTGGTCATGGGAGATAGCATGCGCTCGAGTCGAGGGAAAACATATTCTATCTAGCATGGGAGATATCAAAGAGAAAGGGGAATAAATTAGGGATTAGGAATGAGTGGTGCAATAGAAATTAAGGATTAGGAATGCAATAGAAATTAGGGTTTAGGAATGAGTGGCACAAAAAAAATTAGGGTTTAGGAATGAGTGGTGTGTGCTTGGTGGACTACAGTCACAGGAATCGATCAAAGTGGTGCAACTAGACAATGAGGGTCTAGGAGGTGTTTTCTGCACGCGAGGAAGGAAGAAAATGCCAAGGGAAATCATGGAGCTAAACCAAGATTTGATACCACTGTTAGGCCATGCATTGGCATAAAATATAACTCCATGTTGATGATTATTGCATTAGATTGAAACTCTATAAATACACAAAATGTGACTATTGGTCTTCCCCAATGGGTGACCCTTGTTAGAATATGGAAGATTGTGTGCTCATTTTACCATTGATGATACCCTCGTCACCCAACCATAGGTCGAAGCCACCCTCTGAGCACCTTAACCTTAACTGAGAATTACTCCGGAAGCAAACCCTAAGCTAGATAGCCAAACAAGGTGTAGCGCATCTTCCTCCAAGGATAGCGCACCAACAATAGCTTATCAGATGGTCCAAACCCTAGCTAAGAGATATTCCAAGCCAACACTGAAACTGCTAGCTGCAGCAGCTGCACCTGCAGCTCTCCTCCACACGTGCGCACCAAACTGGGAACTACAGTGCGCATCAGTTGCTGTCTGCAATTTTGAGATGTGTTAAATCAGAACTGGTGCCCTGTATTTATACTGGTTCTGCCAGATTTGTTGGGGCCGACTTCTCCTTCTGGATATGTGTTTGTTCAGTATATTATTATTATTTATGGCCAACTTCTTCTCTTGGAGGATAATAACCTAATATAAATTATCTTCTTGAGCCGACAAGACTTCTAGGGTTATTAGCCAACTCATTAGGGTTTTCTCTTGCTTTCCAGAGTCTTCTATTCTCGTCAGGTTTACATGTGGAGGTAAATACCTCCCACAGCTACCATAATATTAACAATCCATCCTAGCTAGGGAGGTATTATAGGTAATGGTCTTTGAGCACAAAAACATACCATTTACCCGGTAGCATCAACATAGTCGTTTAGACTATCTCATGACTAGATCATGAGAATCACCATCACCATCAGCTACATCATCTCTCGAAACTATACTTCATCTGAGTAATCAGACATGATGTTGAATAAGTCACTCACACCATAGAGTGATACAAGAGTCATTCTTATAATCTAGAGGAGTAAATGCTCTGAATCATTTTCCATCTAGAAAATCTGTGTTCATCATTCGTCTGGATGATGATTATCTTCAATAAACTGTTGATAGTCTTCAAGGCAATTAGAAAAAATAGAACACAACTGTGTCTATCCATAGTAGTACATAACTATAATCCAGTGGTACACTACCACACCAAGTAACACACAAGTACTTGATCAACAACGTATAGTCATGAACAATGGAACATATCCACCACAGTAGTCTTCATCTATTGTCATACAGTCTTCATAACAAACATCTGATAACAACCTACACAGAAACAATGTTATGATATAAATTGAATTATCTGGGCCAATCTTTCACTCACATCTGTGAGCTTTGAAACAATATATGCCTCAGAGTAGAATAATGAGATATCTAGACTATTCTTCTCAAGTAAGGAAGAATAATTGTCCTGTCTTCTAAACATGGACCATTCCCCACCCTGGGCCATTCTTCCTACACTAATCAAAGTGCACCCTGGAGAGAATGTATAACCCTAAGGAATGTTGAGTCTGGACCATTCCCCACTCTGGGCCATTCCCCACTCTGGGCCATTCCTCCTACACTAATCAAAGTGCACCCTGGAGAGAATGTATAAACCCTAAGGAATGTTTGTCCCTGATTGCTGAGCCTAGACCATTCACCACCCTAGGCCATTCCTCCTACACTAATCAAAGTGCACCATGGAGAGAATGTATAAACCCTAAGGAATGATTGTCCGGACCATTTTCTCTGTTAACCATAAGAGGAAAAGATTGTCTTGCATCAACCTCCAAAATGGACCATTCCTCATGTTAACCACAATGAGAAATCGTTGTCTGACGAAGCGGGCCAGTCTTCTTGAGTAACCCTCAAGAAGAGAGACTGCCCTAGACCACTCCCCATGTTAACCACAATGGGAAGTCGTTGTCTATGATACATCAGCAATCAGACTACTTCCCATGTTAACCACAATGGAAAGTGATTGTCCGTCAGAAGTCTCAATCCACTTTCCGAACAGAAAAGCATTTGTTGAAGATGGACTATTTTTCAAATTTAAAGATGAATGTCTTCAATAATGTTTTCAGTGCTCCCTCCTAACTTGGAGAGTCATTTCTTCCTTTTTCAATAAGAAGGAAGTTGTTTCCACGAGCTCCAGCTTGAGTACACAAACTCTTTCATCTTGGATAGAAGTTTTACCAAAATGTTTGTTTATCTACTCATCTATGGAGATATGTATTAGAGAACCACTTTCTCCTTTCTGGACTTCATCACGAATAATGTAATGCTTGATTTCAAATGTACTTTAGTCTGGAACACTGATTTTCTGTAAAGGCTTCATGTAGCTCTAAACAATAGAGTATATCATTGTTGGAAAACTGGAACATATCCATGTGGCACTTCTTCTGTCATCATGAGATCTGATCTACTGAGTAATCATATTGATGTTATAGGGGATCTTCACCACACTTCTGCTGTGCACTAGAGGTTCTCCACTAAGTTATCTTCTTCTATCTGCATATATGAGTCTTTTTTTGGTATGCCTCAAAGTCTTGAGATTGCTCTTCATACGCTCTTTATTCAATTTCTCTGGAGAACATTCTTTGCATTCATTTGATGTAGAATTCTGACTCATGGATGTTGCGGATGATATAATGACTTATGTAGAGATAAGTATGGTTTACTGGAACAAGTAATCATCATAGTCTTCTCCCTCCATTTGGGAGAACCTCTAGTTCTAGGTCTCACAATAATTTCATTTATAAGTCTTCCATACACTGTTCTTCATCACGACTTTCAGTTCCTCTACTTGATTGCTTTTATTGAGTTTATATCAGGTTGACAATCTTGTGATTCTTGATACAATGACTGGTTGTTCTGGATTCTCTTTCTTTCTTGGAATCTTCATGTTCTTCCTTGTGTTTAGCTCTTGGGTCCATGGAGTAGATTACATTCCTAAAGATTCCATTTCTTTCTTTCATCATAGGATCATGAATGTGGATGGACAACTAGGGATACTTAGAGGCTTTTCTTCGAAGAAGTCTTCTTCTATGGTTGAACTAAACACGTACTGTCTTTCATGGATGCTATCATGGATACATACTTCATCATCTTTAATGGAGCATAGGATGAGCTCCCTCCTAATCCTTGCTTCATGTATGAGTGCATATAATCGGCTCCCTCCGTCTGATAGAGTCCATGCTTCCGTCTACATCCTTATTGTCTTTTGCAATATATAATTGGCTCTCTCTATCTAACAGAGTCCACGCTTCCATCTTTTTGTCTTCTACAAAAATGTTATAAGTCTTTCTCTGACTTATTTTTGTCTTTGCTTCTTCTGAGTCTCTTCATGATTGACTTGCAATAGCTTCCACATGATTTGTATTTCATCCTTTCATGTGTATTATCTAATGATATCCATTTTCATCTTGTTTGTTCTTCCATAGGTATAGTTCTTCTTGGAACATATTATCTTCCAAGAGATAGATATACAATATATGTACAGAGATTATGTAAACAAGATATGTACAAGAAATAAGAAGAGTGTTGTTACCTTTTTAGAAGAAGAAGTCTCTTCCATCCTGTTTAGTCTTCTTTGTAGGTTCTTTTTCTTCAGCAATTGATTCTTTGTGTTTCTCCTTCCTTTTCTTTAGCTCGGGACAATGATTCTTGCAGTGACCATACTTTCGACAGTTGAAGCATTGTACTTCTGAAATGTCTTTTTCTTGATTTGGCTTCCTCCTTGAACCAAACTTCCTTTTGTTCCTGAAGTTCTTGAATCTTGTTGTGAAGGCTTGATCATCGTACTTCTTTTGGGGTTTCTCTTTTGCATTGATCCTTGATTCTTCTTGAGCACAGCAAGTCCAAAG
>JASDQU010010916.1:135914-157217 GCA_032191745.1 Picea mariana | reverse complement strand
CATCATCATTCATCTTCATGTCACGAAGCTCATTCTTCAGACTCATAACTTGTCCAATGTTTCTGACTGAGAAGAGATTTGTTAGGGCATCGTTCATCTTCTTCGATGAGTCAAGATGGGAGATGTAGGGTATCAAGTGGTCTTTTATAGAATCCACTATGATACTCATGGCATTGATGTCAACATCTTTCAACTTCTCCATAGCTGCAACGTTCTGCAGATCCTTCTCTTTTCCTTCCTCAAACTCTGGCTTTACGATCTTTCCTTTCACGATATCCAACACTTTATTCTTGGCAAGGATGAGGTCAATCCTTGTCTTCCACGCTCTGAAGTTAGAGGCTCCATCTAACTTGTTCTCAGACTTCATAGAGTTAGTCATGGCTTCTTGACTTGGTCAAACCCTAGATTTGACCAGAAATTCAAACTTCATGTCTTGGCTTGCTAGGAGTATCAGGAGATGCGCTAGGCTAGAGCACACTAATCTATCCAGAGATTAGGTCAATCCATTCACTTAAGGTGCCTCAACAAGAGGATTAGGGTTTCTGCAACTGCTCCTGCTAGTAACCCTAGCAGCAGTGTCTTGGAAGCTACTTCTGCTAGTAACCCTAGCGACAGTTCCTCAGCGAGCTCAATATCCTAGCAGCTATGTTTCCTTCCAGCATTTAGACTGAATGAAGGAAGTGTGGGCCCATAAACTGTTAGAATATAGAATATTGTGTGCTCGTTTTACCATTGACGATACCCTCATCACCCAACCATAGGCTGAAGCCACCCTTCGAGAACCTTAACCTTGACTGAGAATTACTCCGGAAGCAAACCCTAGGCTAGATAGCCAAACAAGGTATAGCGCATCTTCCTCCAAGGATAGTGCACCAACAATAGCTGATCAAATAGTCCAAACCCTAGCCAAGAGATAGTACAAGCCAACACTGAAACTGCTAGCTATAGCATCTGCAACTGTAGCTCTCCTCCACACGTGCGCACCAAACTGGGAACTGCAGTGCGCACCAGTTGATGTCTACAATTCTGAGATGTGTCAAATGAGAACCGGTGCCTTGTATTTATACTGGTTCTGCCAGATTTGTCGGGGCCGACTTCTCCTTCTAGATATGTGTTTGTTCAGTATATTATTATTATTTATGGCTGACTTCTTCTCTTGGAGGCTAATAACCTAATATAAATTATCTTCTTGAGCTGACAAGACTTCTAGGGTTATTAGCCAACTCATTAGGGTTTTCTCTTGCTTTTCGGAGTCTTCTATTCCCGTCAGGTTTACACATGGAGATAAATACCTCCCACAGCTACCATAATATTAACAACCCTTCCTATCACCTACAACTCTTCATATTTACAATTTGTGTTATAAGTAATGTAATCCCAAGGATTATGTGTCCAACACTCCCTAAAGATTTTTTTTTAATGAGGATGATTAGACCTCTACAATTGAATGAAAAACAAATCATGGTATACCCTTTGTTGGGGTATTGATCTAGGTGGATATTGGTGGCCACCCACCTATTCCACTAGGTCAAAACACAATTTTCCACCTTGGCAGTTTTTCTACTTCAAATCCAGAACTTCCAGGGCCATTTTGAGGCCCTAAACGATGGTTTTTTGACATTGCAAGGCCTAGTGATCCGGATTTAGGAGTGGAACGAACTGATTAACAGACTGAATACAATAAACACAGAGATATGAAGAATAACACAAATATCCAATCAATAATATCTTCTATTGAATAATGAAATAGGTTGAAACTGTAAAACTGCAGAACTAAAACACTTACTCGAATGGTGGTAGTTATCTCTGAGAAGAGATGTGGCTGATATGCGCATCC
The DNA here is from genome assembly GCA_032191745.1 of Picea mariana. Taxonomy (NCBI): domain Eukaryota; kingdom Viridiplantae; phylum Streptophyta; class Pinopsida; order Pinales; family Pinaceae; genus Picea; species Picea mariana. The sequence continues at coordinate 155,380 of JASDQU010010916.1, read as the reverse complement.
ATCTGAGAAGAATGAATTACAATGAGGCTCTAGAGGCCTTTTTGATATTACTCATGAAAGTCAAAACCATAGACATCCAAAAACCTAGCCCTAGGAGGTGAAACGTCAAAATTAATGTGGGCCCCTATGGGTAAGTTGGTACCTCAACTTCTCGGGGTCGTAACTTTTGCATACGACCTTCGTTTTAGGCGCGTGATAGCCCATTGGAAAGGTCTTTTAGAGAAATACACATTTTTCTATCAAACTCTAGCTCTGTTTATAGTTTAATTGTGGCGAGCCAAAAATACATTGTTTAGGCCTCCAAAACGGCCCTGGAAGTACAACAAGATGCGTTGACATGAAAACATACAAAATAAGTCAGTTGGATTAGGTGAGAGGCCACCAATATCCACCTAGAAGATGTGTAGGGATTCAGACAACCCTAGAAGTGTAGAACCCACAATTGCAAAGAAATGCAAAAGGATTTGTTGAACTAAAAATGGACAAGAGGAGCCAGTTGCAATAGGTGGGTGGCCACCAATAGCCAACTGGATCAATCCTCCCCCTTTAGGAAGCAATGGTCTCCATTACGTTGAGTTCCCCAATCAGGTGAGGAAACTTATGTTGGACTTGGCCCAGGGTGAGCCACTTTCCTTGGTGGAGGAGTTGCCCTACCTTGACAACTCGATAAAGTTGGATCCTCTGTTGGCGAGTAAACTTGACCTATATGTCCACTATCTAGTCAGTGGATTCTTGTTACATGCAGTCATGGTTGAGCTCTGTGGGTGTTAGTTTTTCTGTAATTTCTGAGGTTTCCAATAATGGTGGAAAATATGGTCGAAGGAGGTCCACATTGAACACTGGGTGTAGACCAAGAAAGGGTGGAGTGTTGAGCTCAAAAGAATTTCTATCCACAACCTTGGTGATAGTGTAAGGCCCATAGAGAAGTGGGTGGAGCTTCCAATGGGGCCCTGTGAGATGCTCCTTCTGCAAATGTAACCAGACTTTGTCACCAACCTGAAACTAGTGCGGTACCCTATGTTGATCATGGCGTTGCTTGTACTTAGCATTGGATTTCTACAAAATCTCTTGGACCTATTGGCGGATGTGTTGAATCCACTCAATGAATCTGGTGGCTTTGTCGATCACAAACTGATCATGGGAAGAGTTTTTCTATGTGGTGGCAAGAGGAAGTGCAACATCAATGGGTCTCAAGGGTTGGAATCCCATCCCCACCTGAAATGGTTTATGCCCGGTGGAGCTATGGAGAGCTCTGTTGTAACTGTGTTGAACATAGGGGAGACTCTCGTCCCATGTATGTGGATTCTTAGAGTTGTACATGCATGGGATGTGCACAATCATTCAATTGACGACCTTTGTTTGGCTGTCTATTTGGGGGTGGAAAGCAGTGGATTTTATGAGCTTAGTGTCAAACAGTGACCAAAGACTCGACCAATATGTGTTGAGGAACCTGTTTTCCCGGTCGGAGATGATGGCCTATGGTATCCCAAAGTGGACCCACACTCATTCAAAGAAGAGCTTGGAAATATATGTCGTTGTGATAGTCTTCTTGCAGGTTGTGAGGGTGGCCATCTTCAAAAATTGATCAATGACCACAAATACGTAGTCATTTCCTTGCCCGGTGGATGGAAGGCTAGACATGTAATCCATTGAGATGGATTCCCAAGGCTTCTCGGGAGTAGGAGAGGGGTGTATAAGCCTTGCTTCTTGATGGTTGTCTTGGTAATGGCACATGAAGTGCAATATATGATATACGTGTTGACGTCCTATCAAAGTTTTGGCCAATAAAAATGTTTTTGAAGAATGACCACAGTTTTCTCCATGCCAAAATGCCCTGCCATCTAACTAGAGTGGGCTTCCCAAATCATCTGTGCATGCTCACTTGTAGGAACACATAGATGGCCCAGGTGGCATAATAGTCTATTCTGAATGTGAAAATTGGTGACAGTCGCACCTATACCCAAGAGCTAATAGGTGGTGGTGAAGTCTGGATCTTGCTTATAAAATTGGGGCCACTCAGATGCTTCGTGTCCACAAGAATGGAGCACAGTGATGAGTGCAGACACAGGAGGTCGACTGAGGAAATCAATGACACGATTTGAGATACATGTCTTACACTTGATGTTGAGATGGAATTGATACATGTAGGTGGACCACTTCTGATGGCGGTCATTCTGCAATTTCCCCTGTGTCTATATGAACTGCAGAGGCTTTTGATCAGTGTGTATGATCGTCTCATTTCCTAGAATGTAATGTTTCCATTAACGATAGGCTTGTACAATGGAATACATTCCCTTGTCATAGGTGGGGTATTTTCAGACAGTATCTGAGACTGTCTCACTATGGTATGCCATCAGATGACTGTGTTGAGTGAGAACTGTGCCCACAACATAGTCAGATGCATAGTCTCAATCTTGAATGGTTGTTGCAGATTGAGCAAGGAGAGTACTAGAGATGAGCACAAGTGATGCTTCAGATCATCGAATTCTCATTGTTGTTTCTTCCCCCACACATACTTGGCCCTGCCACCGCCCTTGGTCACCTGGTTGAGGGCCCATGCAATATGAGAGAATCCCAACATGAATCATCAGTAGAAGTTGGCTAGTCCCAAGAAGCTCTGAAGCTTGGTCAGTGTGGTCGGGGATGGCCAGTCACGGATGACTTGGATCTTAGCTGGATCAACATGTACCCCATGCTCATCAACAATATAGCCCAAGGATTGGACCATGTTCATACCAAAAGAGAATTTTTCCAAGTTGGCATATAGCTTGTGTTGTCGCAGAGTGCTCAAAACATGTTGAATATGCTGCATGTGCTCCTCCCATGTTCTGTTGAAGATGAGGATGTCATCCAAATATACCACCAAAAAGGTGTTGGTGAAGGGTCTCAATACATCATCCATCAACCTCATTAAAGTGGTTGGTGCATTTGTTAATCCAAAGGGCATGACTAGCCATTCGAAGAGACCTTCTTTAGACTTGAAGGTTGTCTTCCATACATCAGTTGGTTCGATGGGAACCTGGTGGTAGCCAGACTTTAGGTCAATCTTTCTGAAGAACTTTTCCCCCTTGAGTTGGTCAAGAAGTTCATCAATCGTAGGAATGGGGTAGTGGTCCCTTACTATGATTTTGTTTAAGGCTCTGTAATCAATGCAGAGTCGCCAAGTCCCATCCTTCTTCTGCACTAGTACAATCGAGCTACCATGAGGGGAGGAGTTGGGTATGATGTACCCCTTTTGAAGAAGATATTGGATCTGACGCCTGATTTTTTATTTTCCATTAACGAGCGATGATAGACTGGTCCATTAGGTAGAGGTGCGTCAAGGGTCAGATCAATTGGATGCTTGACTTGGTAATGTGTCGGTACCCCTGTAGGTGAGGAGAAGATGTCTCGGTATTCTTCCACGATCCCGTCCACTTGCTTCTGCTGCAAAGAGAGGCTCTGTGTAGAGGCCACAGATGTGGTGACGAACTTTTGCTTACTGTGAGCACGGATCACAAAGAAGACGAACTTCCCAGTCTGTGAAATGACCTTACTGCATTGCTTAACAAAGATTAAAGAAATAACAGTAGGCTCCTAGTATCCTGTACAATTGTCTACCCAAAGTAATAATAACATTGCGGGGTCTAGACTCATACACAACATGACGCTTTCACAAATATGGTTGTCCTAAAAAAACATCACAAACTTCAAGGGGAGAAATATCACACAGTACCTCATCTTTGAAAGGCTTGGTGTTGTAGGGAAGACGACATTGTTGCTTGACACGAAGATCTCTTCCTTGGCGAAGCCAGCTGATGGTGTAGGGTTGTGGGTGCGGTGTCATTGGTAGTTCCAACCGCTTGATGAGCTCTGTTGAAATCAGGTTCTTCTGACTACCGCTATCGACAATGAAATTAAGCAGAGCCCCCTTTACCCACATCTGCGAGTGAAAGAGGCGTTCCCCTTCCTCTGGTTCTTTTGGTTCACTTGGACGAACTTTGGTGGTAGCGATAGTGGCACTGGGTTCAGCATCGATAATTTGCTTCCCTCCTTCAAGATTTGATTCGGAATCAGAATCGGCCTCTGACTCAGAAGCCTTCAGTTCAACAATGAGTGATTGCTTGGAGCGACATTCTTCGGTGTTGTTCCAAGGGATTTTATGGTAGTCACACCATTTTCCCATGTCCTTCTTCATCTTCTCATTGCCCTTCTTGTGTTGCAGCTTTGACTGGTTGTCCTGAGGGTGGCCATCTTGAATTGGTCCCTTGTTGTGTGGGTTGGGGATGCCTTTGCCCTACTTCAGCTGTGAGGGGCTTGTAGATCCAAACTCTCTCCTTTTCTGCTTAAATTTATGCTCGATCTTGATAGCGTATCTATAAGTCGTGCCCAATGAGGCGATGTCTAGAAACTCTATTTTTGTTTGAATGTATCTATGCAAACAACTGCGATATTTGAGCACCAGACAACACTCAGAGTCTTTGATACCCAATTTGGTGTGCAGGGTATGGAAAATATTGGTGAAATATGGTACTGTCTGGTCACTTGCTTGACGTAGGGTGGTCCATCTCGTGTACTGGTCCTCGTAGCTTCCAACATGGTAGTATTGTTCTTTAATGGCGTCCCGAAAGGAATCCCATGTAGGGGCCACCAAAAACATTGCAGATTCCTCTATGACCCTTTGCTCATAGTAAGTATCCCACTAGTCTTTAACATGGGGAACGGCCTTAAGGAGTGCAAAAGTGATCTTTTCCCTATCGGAAAAATTGTGGACCGAAAAATACCCTTCGAGCATATTCAACCATTTATCTACAACATCCGCATCTATCAGTCCTTTAAATAATGGAATATCAAAATTTACCTGTACCTTGAAGGGGTTTGCATGGCCGCTTAATGAAGATGCTTCTCTTGTGGGCAGTTGTCGAAGGATCTACATGAAATTGTCCATCATTTTGTTCCTTTTTCGTGTGAGGGCTTCCTCGAGCAACATTTTAATAGGACCTTCTGCTCCATCATCTTTATTTTTGTCCCCCATGGGTTGTTGTCAGGCTCGGCGCGATCGATCTTGCAATGGCTCAATTGGTTCGAGTCCCAACTTCTTGTACCCAGATCTTGTTGGGGACAAGCACGAAGAAAAATAAATGAAGAGCAGACCGCTCTAATACCACTGATCTGGATTTAGTAGTGGAACATACTGATTAACAGACTGAATACAATAAACACGAAGATATGAAGAATAACACAAATATCCAGTGAACAATATCTTCTATTGAATAATGAAATAGGTTGAAACTGTAAAACTGCAGAACTGAAACACTTGCTCGAATGGTGGTAGCTATCTTTGAGAAGAGATGTCACTGCTACGCGCATCCATCTAAGTAGAATAAATTACAATGAGGCTCTAGAGGCATTTTTGATATTACTCATGAATGCCAAAACCCTAGACATCCAAAAGCCTAACCCTAGGAGGTGAAACATCTAAAGTCATGTGGGTCCCTATGGGTAAGTTGGTACCTCAACTTCTCGGGGTCGTAACTTTTGCATACGACCTCCGTTTTAGGCATGTGATAGCATGTTGGAAAGGTATTTCAGAGAAATACACATTTTGTCATCAAACTTTGACTTCGTCTATAGTTTGAATGTGGTGAACCAAAAAAACATTGTTTAGGCCTCCAAAATGGCCATGGAAGTACAACAAGATGTGTTGACATGAAAACATACAAAATAAGCTAGTTGGATTAGGTGAGAGGCCACCAATATCCACCTGGAAGATGTGTAGGGCTTTAGTTATCCCTAGAACTGTAGAAACCACAATTACAAAGAAGTACAGAAGGACGTGTTGAACTAAAAATGGACAAGAGGAGCCAGTTGGAATAGATGGATGGCCACCAATATCCAACTGGATCACCTAGAAAATGGTGTTATGATTTTGGTCTAGGCCTAGTCAAAATGTGTACTTCTTGGCTAGACCTTTCCAACAAGTTATCAAGTGCCCCAAATGAAGATCGTATGCAAAGGTTATGCCCTCAAGAAGTTGATGCATCAACTACCCCCATCGAGGCCCACAAACCTTTTGGCGTTTCATCTCCTGGGGTTAGGGTTTTGGATGTTTAGGGTTTTCTCATTTATGCTTTATGTTAAAAAGGCCTTTTGAGCCTCATTGTAAACATCTTCTTGCGAATGTGCATAGCCGTCACATCTCTTCTCAAAGATAAGCTGCCACCATTCTAGCAAGTTCATTTCACTTAGTATTTTTACAGTTCTTGTATATTTCATTTCATCAATAGAAATCGAGTATTACTGTATCTTTGTGTTTCTTGCAATATATATGTGTATTTACTTGTTATATCTCTTCCTTCATGTCATTCTCAAAATAATTTGGATCATGTATTATTTTCTCTAAGGACCCCCAAAATAGACAATTATTTACCAACTAATACTTCATAAGGAGATTTTTCTTGAGCTATGAATAAATTCGATTTTCTACCCCTTCCAATCCCCTTTGACCCTTTTCCTTTCAGACTACCCAAAACACCCTCAACCACCCCACCTACATCACCTACAACTTCCTTTTGGGACCTCAAATTATATTTTCTACCTTACCCAATTAAATTTTGCCCTTTTGAAATACCAAATTCATAGTTTTGTTGACTTGACGTCAAACCAAAATAACCACCCTCCAAACTACCCTCACACCTCCCAAAAGGATATTTTAAACCTTGAATTGCAAAAGTACTCCCCTCACTAAGACCCCTCAAAAACATAGACATATTACTACCATTATCCCCAAAAGTTTTCATCGCACCATTTTCCCTAGAAATAAAAAGGGAGTTTGTGAATTTAAAGGAACATGGTCTTTTAATGACTTACCTCCTTCCAATTTATGCAGATCCATATGAACAGTCCCTTCCACTACTTTCAAGATGCACTTAGAAGACCCATAAATTATATCTTAAGCTTCTATCACAGGTTGCATTACATCCTCCTTGATCCCAAGCTCCTCCTATTTATCCCTACTCATTGTGATAGGCTTCTCAATATGAACCGCTTCCTTGCCTGAATTTTTAGGAACTTCATTTGACCTTGGTGAAGGAGAATTATCAAACACTTTATCCCTTCCAACCACCAAATCCTTATGAATCCATATATTTCTCTGAAATTGAAGATCACAATCCTAAGCAATATAGCTCTATACCTATGACTTATAATACACTTGAAAGGAACTACTGAGTATTCCAATGGTTGCAAGAATGAAAGAGCCCCTTGTGTAGAGTCGTCTATCTAGCAAGATCATCCCTTAAATTAATCCTGATGAGAATATGAGTAGTTGACATAAATATTATATCCAGAAACACATGTCTACTCTGATGAATGTCCCAAGTGCATTACCTATTTCTTTGAGAACCTCGAAAGACCAAAAAACCTAAGAGATTCTTGAAATTTTACCCACGTCAAAGTTATAACAAACATTTTTTAGCAAGAGTAAAAAAAGGAGACCATGACTTGAGAACAAGGGGGATTGAATCTCATTTCTAGTGCATTTCCATAACCCTTTTCATGTCCTCTGATTTCTTGAAAAGGAAGCCCATCCAACCTAATGCCAATAGAATTTTTTTTGAAAGATACCCAATCCACAGAGCCCATTTAGCCTTCAACCACTCCCTTAAGGATGCCTTCCCTATTTGAAGGCCATGAAATCTACCCAGTAATACTTGCAACGTCGTCTTAACAAGCTCATGCATCTTTATATCCTCTCCAAGAACCAACTTAACAGGAGAAGTTTTTCACTTAATGCAATTCTTTCTCTTTTTACTACTTGAATCCTTTGCAGAACCACCACATTTTACTTTCAACCCCTAATCAAAATTACCACCCTTTACATGAGCCTCCTCCCAATCTCTTACTTCAAAACTAAATCCCAAATTCACAACCCTATCCTTTCTCTTCGTCTAAACAACCAACTTCTCTTTGACACCCCTTGTTTCCACCTCAACTACCTTAAACATCCCCTTGAATAAAACTCTAATTGGTCTGGAACAAACCATAAGAATCAAATCCAATTTGGCATCCCACCTCAACAAACTTAACTTCAAACCTAATCCCCACACCCTCAACAATTTAAAGATTAGTCAAGCCATGCCCTGAGATAGGACTATCATCAAATTGCCTAAAAGCCGATGAATTTGGTTGCTTTTGCATCTAGGTTTTTACCTCTCGAAGGAGAGAAGTTTGAACCACCTCCATGAGAGCTAGAACTAGAGAAAATGGTGTTCTACCATACCCTTTGAGCAAAGGATATTGTGAGTTGGACATGAGGATATATGGGATGATAACCCCCATATTCACATTGAATCCAAGATCCAACCATTGTGCAACAACCTCTACCTCATACTGAAACCCAAACCTTCTCCTTCGACCACAATTTCTTCTCCTTTACCCCCGAAGAACCCAAAATCTCCCCCAACCTACCTTCCAAAGTATGAAGATGAACATTGGTCAAAGATACAAAAATTTAACTCTCAATCCATGGATCATCCAAACAATCAAGTTCATCTTCATACCAATCCATAGCAACCCTTAGAACTAAAAACACTAGAAAGAGATAGAAACCATAACCCCTTCTTGTTAAAACCCTAGCCATTTCCTCCCCCTGATTATCCTATCTTTACGTCGAAAGGCGTACACCTATTGACAATGGGCACATTTAATATGTTTTCAGTACTTAATCAGTTTTGTATGGGCAAGATTAAATATTGTTGGAATATTCTTAGTAGTCCCAATAAATCAATGGTTGTGATTTCAACCACTAACTTCCTCACTAATATAAAGACATCCGTTTACATGTTTATTTTTTTACTTTTACTTAATCATATTTAAAATTTACTATGATGGCTAGCTGATTGCCACCTCTGAGTGATTAACGTTTCATTTTCTAAAGAGCCCAAGTTTACCAGCCACGATTTTTACTCCAACTATTATTTACTGGGCCGGATTTTCCTGCCTAAAGCTCTTACCGCATCAGTTATTTAATGCACAGGGTTCTACGGTTATTTAATGCCCAAGGCTCGATTATTTCGGCGTTCACCAACCACGAATGACTTGTGGCTATGCTAGTCCATACATCAACCGAATGCCATATGGGACAACGAAGTTTGATTTCTATGTATCATTTTCCAAGAAGTTAAACCTATGAATTATAATGGAGTAATGGTGGGATCCAAATCATGGACTTTGTCTACTCAACTAGATTCAGTCTCATTCACTCTATTGTGCGACGAAATGAATCACATCAAATCTCTAGAGATAAAAACCTTTTTGAAAATGCAAAAAATTGTGAAAAGATTTACACTCAAGAATGCTTTATAGTACCAAGATTAAAATGTTTCAAAATAAATGATTATTAAAATACATAGCTTTTTTAATATAAAAAACCAAACTAATATCAACACTACACTCATTTACTCGTGACACATTTACCCAATACTATATTGTAAAATGTGATTCATTTGCTCAGTGTAATACATATACTTATACAATTAAGAATCCTTCATGACCGTCAACATCTTTTATTAAAAATATGAAAACAGGTTAAAAAAAAATTTGTCACAAACCCTAAAATTTGTCAAACCCTAAAATTTTAGTAGTTGTTTCATTTTGAAATTCAAACCGTCCATATACCCAATACAATACTCTCAATGGAACCAAAATGTCATTCCTCAATAAATGCTCAAGTAACCTTGCCATGTCATGATCCGAGTGTGAATGCAAATGACATCTGAGAGGTCCATGGCCTCCAACTTAACCGTTAACTCCGCGCCATCTCAACGGTCATAAACTGTTCCTAATTCAAAATACAATTAAAAATCCCTCCTTTTTCGGGCACTTCAACGGATACGATCGAAATTAAATAGCTGTCCCTGCAGTTGGTAAACAACAAATTCTGTTTTTGTTCTTCAATAGAACAATAGGCCAGAGTCGATTTTCGGCTATTACTCAAGGATTTTTAACTACCCAATTGGAAATTTGATCTGCTTTAAGTGTTGTGACAGTGCTTGGATATCCTAGTCTTTCACTGTTTCTGCTTCAAAGAGACTGTTTTTGCAGGTTGGCCTGTCGGATCTTGTGTACTGATTTAGTTTTTGTCATTAATACTGATGGATAGCTTCGTTCAAACCCTTTTTTCTTCTGATACTGGGAAGTTTTATGGCTTTGTCTATTGTTTTACAGGCCAGAAAAATGCCTCAAATACAGTATTCTGAGAAATACTACGACGATACCTATGAGTACAGGTATGATACATTTCCAGTTTTAAGGCCTTTTAATGGTTTATTTTAGGGTTTCATGCTTCTGTTGTGAAGGCCAAATTCGATGAAAAAAATATGTTTCAAGGCTTTGTTTTAGGGTTTGAAGGCCGAACTGGATAACAAAACTTCCGTTCAGTTTTAGTAGGGAAAGTGTTTTGAGACCTCGTGTTTATTTCTGTGTGCAGGCATGTTGTGCTTCCGCCTGACGTTGCCCGGCTTCTTCCCAAGAATCGCCTTTTGACCGAGGTAAGCCACGGGTTTTCTTATTGGAGGTTGCGAGGTCGATTCTAATGTCTTAATTCTCAATAGTGTGGTATGTGACGCATCCGCTTGCTTTTATGGGTGCTATTTTTTTCGTTCCATGATTGGGTTCTGAGACGTGGATTCCAGGAAACGGGAAGAAAAAAAGTCCCTATGTTGATCTGTTGGGCATTTAGGTTTCAGGGTTTAGGGCTTTGTCGGATTTAGGATTTAGTATTTAGGATTTTTTCCCATTCCATTGTTGGGGCAATAGATGATCCATAGTATGGGATTCCGGCATTTTACACCGATGTTAAGCTTACCTGGTTTGTATACCCATTGCTTTCCTGATATACGGTTCTATTACCACGGGAATTTTTCAGATTAGGTGCCCTGTCTTGGATGCACACTCGGTTTTGTGTCAAGTGTTCCCAAGATTTTGGATGAAGAATCTTCTGTTATATTTGCATCCAGCACAAGCCCGTAATCTCTCTCTGGTCCCTGCTGCCCTTTAGGCCCTATATCCATAGAGGCACAATAGTATAGTACAATAGTGCCTGTAAGTGGTCTGTAACATGGTGTTAAGAAGAAATCAGGGCTTGGGCTTCTAGAGTTGGTAAGATCTGGTTCAAAKGCAAGCTCTGTAAACGATATTTTTTGTTGGGGTGGGTAAAGCTCTTGCCGCAATGGGTATMCTTCAAATCATCTTCAAWACACCATAGTTTYSTTGATTTGGCAAGACGAAGGGTCCAAATGTAAGCTCTACAAATAGTTTTGTTCTATTGTTGTTGGGTAGGATCGAGAAGCTTCTCCTGGTAAGGAACCACAAATGAGAAATCACTGGGCAGGTTGTGACCTAAAGTATTCTCAGTGTTTGGCTTGGCAATTTATATACATTATAAGAAAGAGGTCTCTTGTTTTCCCGCTAATCTGTAGCGAAGAGCGCCTTGCTCATGTACCAAAGTCATACTAGGATGCAAACCAGGAAATAAGGGTCCGTGGTATCCCACTCTGCCAATTCTCTTAGATTATAAATTATTAGGACGCTACTTCTACTCGACAGAAAATATATCCATAGGTTCTGTTCTTTTGCATACTCCTTCCTGGTAAGCCAGAAGTGTTATACCACATGCACTACTTCTGTTTTGTTGCTTAGGTGTTTATATCCATTGTATAAAAGAGCCCTCCGGCAGAGGTTGGCTTGCTCATATTCCTAAACTTATGCTATGATTCACTGTCTGTTTGAGCCCTTGATTGGTTTAAAATCTGAMTTTATGCTTTCATGGCCGGTACTTGTATATAGGTTRCGGGCTCATTTTTTATAGATTCTACATTTCGTAGACAGAATGCTGCCAAATCTCAGGTCTAGACAACCGGCGGAAAACTTCAATCCTGGAAAAATGAAACCACCCTACATAGAAGTTCCGCTCACAGCTTATCACGTTGCTAAATGCAATTGTGATTGTTGTTTCTGACTTGAATCATATTGAAATATTTACTCTGTTTTTAGCTGTCAATTGTAAGAGTTGTTTTATTCTTCTGCATTTCATAGTCAGGATGCTGCCAAATCTCAGGGCTAGACAGGTGGTGGAAAACTGCAACCCTGGAGTGGGCTAGCGGCAGAGGGAATTTCCATTGGAACGAAGTCTACTAGAAATTGAATCTTCATTTCATTAATTCTGCATTGGATACTTGAAAATTCTACATTGAATAATTGGAGAAAAATACTAAAGATCTCCTATGAAAAATTCTTGACATACTAAAGGTCTTCGATGAAAAATGAAACCACCCTACATAGAAGTTCCGCTCACAGCTTATCACATTGCTAAATGCAATTGTGATTGTTGTTTCTGACTTGAATCATATTGAAATATTTACTCTGTTTTTAGCTGTCAATTGTAAGAGTTGTTTATTCTTCTGCATTTCATAGTCATAATGCTGCCAAATCTCAGGGCTAGACAGGTGGTGGAAAACTGCAACCCTGGAGTGGGCTAGGGGCAGAGGGAATTTCCATAGGATCGAAGTCTACTAGAAATTGAATCTTCATTTCATTAATTCTGCATTGGATACTTGAAAATTCTACACTGTGTAATTGGAGATATCTCAAACAAAAAATCTTTATCTTCTTGAAATACTAAGGATCTCCGATGAAAAATGAAACCACCCTACATAGAAGTTCCGCTAGCAGCAATTGTTGTTTCTGACTCGAAACATATTGAAATATTTAGTCTGTTTTTAGCTGTCGATTATAAGAGTTGCTTATTTTGCAACTAATTTTTCAAACATAAATCAATGACCCAACTCTGTTTTTATTTTGTTTTTGGTTGTCAGTTCCGAAAAGCACCATTTTTCTGCTGTTTGTTTTGCCCATCCATTTTTTAATCAACTAAATCTGCCACTCTATTGTTGGGTTTGGTACATTCTGTCTGAGTTTGAGAGGGTACACTCTTGGTTGTTATCAATGTCTCCTCTCTTTTATTGTGACAGGAATTGGTTTGCATTTATTATTTTGTGACACCATGTTGAACTTGGTTATTTTTTCAGAATGAATGGCGGGGAATTGGGGTTCAACAGTCTCGTGGGTGGGTGCACTATGCTATTCACCGCCCTGAGCCACACATTATGTTATTCAGAAGGCATTTGAATTACCAGCAAAACCAGCAGCAGCAGCCACAACAGCAACCAGCACAGGCTATGGGGCTTCAAGCCTGATGGTTTTACGTTGTAGGTATTCTGATTTAAGTGAACATTATTTTTTAAATTGAATTTTCTTCTGTTATTTAACACATCAGTTTCTCCCAGCTAATATCATCTTTCTTCCTGATTCGTAGGTGCCAAGCGTAGACAAAAACTCCTTGTTTAGGCCATATGAATGAAGAAGGTGAAGTCATGGATTCTTATCAAGCTTTTGGTGTTAGATGGTTGATTTTTTAATTCTAAATATAATTATAATTAATGTGAAAGTCCCATTTAATGGCTATTATTCGACAAAGTCCCCTTTGTCATGTGAAAATGGCTATTATTCGACAAAGTCCCCTTTGTCATGTGAAAATGGCTATTATATGTGAAAAGGGATTTTGAATTGATTTTATTACTATGGATAGCGTGCAAAATTTTGGAATGAAATTTGTTTTGATCAAGCTCATGCAAAATTTTGGAATGAAATTTGATTTGATCAATGAATGTTAACATCGTCATCTTGGAAGCATATGCTCATTTCATTTTATTTCTTATTAGTTTTAGTTAATATTAAAATTGAAGTTCAACTATGAATTTGAATGATAATATTTATATTATTTTTTATATTAACAAAATCTTTTAACACTTAGCTCCAAACTGTGAAACTGAACCCAACACTATGCTCATATTTATATACTTTTTAATCTTAATGAAATCTCAGATTTATATACTTTATGCTTTCTTTATATACTTTTTAATCTTAATGAAATCTCATATTTATATACTTTTTAGCTCATAAGTACGAACAAAGAAGTTGCCCCAATCGGTAAAACTGAACTATTTTTATTTTTATTTTCAATTAATATTATCACACATGGATAATTAGTAGAGGCAAGGAAGTTTGTTCCAATCTGTGAAACTGAACTCACTTTTTATTTTTATTTTCAATTAATATTATCACACATAGAAAACTAGTAGCAAAGAAGTTTACTCCAATCTATCTCTGTGAAACTGAATTTACTTTTTTTTTTTTTCAATTAATATTATCACACACATAGATAACTAGTAGAGAGGCAAGTATGCTCCAATCTGTGAAATTGAACTTACTTTTTAATTTTAATTTTAATTTTTAATTAATATTTAATTATTATTTCACAATAATAATTTTGATTTTGATTTTTGAATTTTTGAATTTTTTTTAATGTAAAAATGAAAGAATAAATTTTATAATAATTTTGAGTTTTCACATGTAGAATTTATGAAAAATGTTTATGACCAATGTGAAATCTTAAAATAAGCATAAATAATTTTGAGTTTTCACAATAATAATTTTGAGTTTTTATTTTTAAAATTTTGAAAATAAGTATATGAAATTTGTAAAGAGTGAGATTTTAATATATATATAAGAGTGAATTGCAATATAACAAATAACAAATAACAATTTGAAGTTTTTATTTTTAAATTTTTTAAAATAATAATCTGGAGTTTTATTTTTTAATTTTTGAAAATGATATGTAAAAATGGAAAAATAAATTTTATAATAATTTATATATATATGAGTGGATTTCAAAATAATAATTTTGAGTTTTTATTTTTAAATTTTTGAAAAATAACAGTGTAAAAATTGAATAATAAATTTCATTGTAATTCTAAGTTTTTATTTTAGTATGTTTTAGTCTTTAATTTGCCTAGAAATTGTTGGATCTGCAGATTTTAGTAGTTAATTTTATTCTGTATACAGTTAAGACACTACCTTTTCAATTAAATATTTAAAGTGAACAGTTTTATAATGTCAAAAAGAGTGAATTTGTGAAAAATGTGATGAATGTGAAATTTTAAAATAAAAGGGAATTGCAAAATAACAATTTTGAGTTTTTATTTTTAAATTTTTGAAAATAATAATTTCGAGTTTTATTTAAAAATTTTTGAAAATAGAAAAATAAATTTTGAGTTTTTATTTTTAAATTTTTGAAAATAATAATTTTGAGTTTTATTTTTAAATTTTTGAAAATAATAATTTTGAGTTTTATTTTTAAATTTTTGAAAATAGAAGAATAAATTTTATAATAATTTATAGTTTTTATAATTCCACATTTTTAACATGTGGAATTTGTGAATTGCAAAATAACAATTTTGAGTTTTTATTTTTTAATTTTTGAAAATAATAATTTTGAGTTTTATTTTTAAATTTTTGAAAATAGAAGAATAAGTTTTATAATAATTTATAGTTTTTATAATTCCACATTTTTTACATGTGGAATTTGTAAAAAATGTTTTTGATGAGTGTGAGTTTAATATGTGGAATTTGTAAAAATGTTTTTGACGAGTGAGTTTAATGTGGAATTCGTAAAAAAATGTTTTGTATGAGTGAAAGTTTTATATATATTGGATTTCACAATAACAATTTTGAGTTTTTATTTTTAGATTTTTGAAAACTGAGTTTTAGTGGTTTCGTGTCTTTTATCGAAAACCAAAAAACCTGAGAAGTGGTGTTGATTGGACAACCACTAAAGTCATTGTCACTATCGAGTCATAAAAGAGCTTGAGAAGTGGCTTGCAGAGAAGCTTGCAAATATCAAAAAACCTGAGAAGTGGTGTTGATTGGATAGCCACCAAAGTCATTGTCATTGTCGAGTCATAAAAGAACTTGAGAAGTGGTGTTAACTGAACAGCCACCAAAGTCATTGTCACTGTCGCTAGTGAGTTGTCTATGGATGGGTGTTTGATCAGGAGGCATGTTGTTTTGATGTTGGGGACCTTTAGCGAGTTGTGCGTTCCTGGGGTAGTCAGTGTGCTTTTCATACCTGGAGGCGTTGTTGTCGTCGAGTTGTGCGTGCCTGGAGTCGTCAACGTGCTACTCATAAAAGTATGTAAAAATTGAATAATAAATTTCATTATAATTCTATTTTATTAAAATACAATGAAGTAAAGTACACTCAAGAAAATACAGAGTGGACAAAGTTGTGCATTCCCTTAGTGGGAAACCAGGCATGGAATTATGCCCGCCCTTAATGGGAAACCAGGCATGGAATTATGCCCGCCCTTAATGGGAAACCAGGCATACCCCAAAAAATAAAACTGAGTTTTAGTGGTTCATGTGTCTTTTATTGAAAACCAAAGAAGCTTGCAAATATCTATATAAATTTGAAAAAAACCTGAGAAGTGGTGTTGACTGGACAGCCACCAAAGTCACTGTCATTGTCGCTGGGCAAGTTGGAGTTGTCTATGGATGGGTGTTTGACTGGGAGGCATGTTGTTTTGATGTTGGGGACCTTCGGCAAGTTGTGTGTGCCTTGGGCAGTCAACGTGTTTTTCATACATGGAGTCATCGTTGTCGCTGAGCGAGCCGTCAACGTGCTACTCATACCTGGAGGTGTCACCTTAGCAATGATGCTAGGTGTCTCGAGAGGCGTCGAGGAAGTGGGAGGGGTCGCAGAGGGAGGAGGACGAGTGTTGGGGGAGGCCGGAGCAGGGAGGCATGTTGTTTTGATGTTGAGGACTTTCAGCAAGTTGTGCGTGCCTTGGGCAGTCAACGTGTTCTTCATACATGGAGTCGTTGTTGTCGCTGAGCGAGTCGTTAACGTGTTACTCATACCTAGAGGTGTCACCTTAGCAATGATGCTAGGCGTCTCAAGAGGCGTTGAGGAAGTGGAAGGGGTCACAGAGGGAGGAGGACGAGTGTTGGGGGAGGTCGGAGCAGGGAGGGACGAGTTGTGGAGGAGTGGAAGGGCTAGGAACAAAGACATCAGGGAGGTTGAGGAGGGCGCGTGCGAGTAGATTTTTGACCACCCAATAGCCGTGTTGATGCCTGGAGGTGCGATGAGATGCTAGGAGGGAGCCAAAGACCTCTTCTTTCTAGTCGTCAAACAATTGTCGCAAGGAACCCAGAACAGAGCGATCAAAGCCATTCTAGTTGGCCAAGAAGGGCAGGTGAGGAGTTGAGGAGAGGTGCGTCTGTCGCGGCCACTTCGTCCTAGGGTGGGGGTGGTGTGCCGACGAGGAGGCATGGGGGAGCAATTGGGAGGACAAGGCAAGCCACCACCTAGCCCTGAGCATAGAGGGGCGACGTCAAAGGAGAGCAAAGAGCTCGCCTGCAAGGGAGGCAAGGTGAGAGTGAGGGGAATGTATACAAGTGACCAAAGGAAGAGTGCGAAGGAGGGGAGGGGTCACGTCCGGTGCCATTATGGTTGTCAGTTGGAGTGTGGGAGCTGCAAAAGAGTGTAGAGAGTGTATGGGTGAGGGGCAGGGGCCATGGGCATAGTGAATGAGCAACGCCTCGGGGGGGAGGGTAGTTAAGGAGCATGTGGGGGAGGTGAGGTGGCATGCGTCCAGTCTCGCGATGCGTGCCAGGAGAGTGGGTGTGGGTTGCCATGTGATTCTAAGTTTTTATTTTAATACATTTAGACAAGGCTTTTATTTTATAATGTTAAAAAAGATAAACATATAATAATGTGGAATTTGTGAAAAATGTTTTTAAAAGAATGATATTTCTTTTAAAATATAATTTTTATTTTTTATTTTTAAATTTTCAAAAAAGAACAATATGTCAAAATAGAAGAATAAATTTCAAAATAATTTTGATTCTTTATTTAGTGTTAAAAAAATAAAACATATAATAATGTGAAATTTGTGAAAAATATTTAAAAAAAAATGATAGCAAGTTCGTTAGGGAAAGAGAGGGTGGAAAGAAGGTCAAATATAGAGAGAGATGGAACAGAACACCCCCTCCCCTATGCCACCGGGCTGTGGGACACATGGGGCTGTGTGGCTGTGGGAAACATGGGCTGCGGGGCGATCATTCTTCGAAAGCAAGCATTGACTAGGCGGGGTCGTTCCTCAAAGGGTTGAAGCGCACGAACGGACAAGGATACAGCGGTGATAGGGCTCGCTCGGGAGAGATGGGGCAAATTTGTGAAAAATATTTAAAAAAAAATGATAATAATAATACAAGAGTGAATTTCACAAAATAATTGAGTTTTTATTTTTTAATTTTGAAAAAGTATAGAATGTGAAAGTGAGTAAATTTCATAATAGATTTGAGTTTCATTTTATATGAGTTTTTATTTTTTAATTTTGAAAAGTACATAATGTCAAAGTAGAAGGAGTAAATTTCATAATAGATTTGAGTTTTATTTTATAGTCTTAAAAAAGATAAGCATCTAGTGTGGAGTTTATGAATTGTTTTTTAAAAAGATATTTATATGATATCTTTTAGGATAATAAACTATGATGTCTAGACTTTAAATGTTTTTTCATAAAATTTTTGAAAAAATGTTTAAAAAAAAATTGAATTTTAATTTTTTAATTAAAAAAATTAAATTGAAAAAAATTGAAAAAAAAATATTGTTATTATCAATTAGGATAATAACAAGAATGATTTTGAATTGATAGAATATACATTAAATTAACATTACACAATAATCCATTTTTACATAACAATTCCAATAGTAAATATAAATATCTCCTTAATGATAATGGAATGGTTATGGCACACCATTATAAAAAGATTTTAACATTTTAATACAAAATGCAAAATTTCTCATTTTCTTGAAAGAACTTAGTTGAAAGAACTTAGTTAGTTAAAAAGGAACATGAATTA
Source organism: Picea mariana (assembly GCA_032191745.1). NCBI lineage: Eukaryota > Viridiplantae > Streptophyta > Pinopsida > Pinales > Pinaceae > Picea > Picea mariana. The sequence continues at coordinate 136,579 of JASDQU010010916.1, read as the reverse complement.
TTTTTATGAATACTAAATTTTAAAAAATATATAATAACATAAGTGTGAATTTTTACATTAATAATTTTGAGTTTTAAATTTTTAATTTAGAGAAAAAAAGGTGGAAGAGTAAATTTTATAATAGTTTTGGGTTTTAATTTATATCTTTAAAAATATATATAAAGGATTTTTAATTTTGTATTAATAATTTTGAGTTTTTATTTTTAAATTAAAGAATAAAACAGTATGTGAAAGTGGAAGAGTAAATTTCATAATAAACATATAATGGTGTGGGATTTTTGAAAAATGTTTTTAAAGAAATATAAATTTCACAATAACAATATAAGAATAAATTTCACAATAATAGTTGAGTTTTTATTTTTTAATTTAGAAAAATAATAGTTGAATTTTTATTTTTTAATTAAAAAAAGAACCATGTATAAAAGTGGAAAAGTAAATTTCATAATAATTTTGAGTTTTTATTTTATAAGGTTAAAAAGGATGAGCATATAATAGTGTGGAATTTGTGAAAAATGTTTTTAAAAGATGAAGATAAAATATATCAATATAAATTATTAGAATATGTAATGTAATTATTAGAATATGCAATATATGTCGGGAAATGGTTCTTTTCTAGTCTTTCATAAGAATGATTTTGGAATCCTTCATAAGAATGATTTTGGATT
>JASDQU010010916.1:98686-125756 GCA_032191745.1 Picea mariana | reverse complement strand
GGTTTTTCCTTGTTTATTAGTCATTATCCAATCTCCTATATTTTAGGAGAGAATATTCCACCTGGAGAATATTCTCTTTCAATTGACACTTCAATTTGACTAGTTGAGTTGAGTTTAGATGTTGCATTGGTTTTGTCACCATGCAACAATGGGATCATCACCAGCTAATGCGCACTTTCCTTGGGATCATCACCAGACTGGCGCATTACCCTTGATTCCATGATCTACTCCTCACTACTCTTTGTTCAATCAGTTAACTGAAGACTAGTTGACTAGTTAACTCAGCTAGGTGGCAGTTCACTCATGTAACTGCCCGAGAGACTAGACTAGGTGGCAGTTCACTCCCGTAACTGTTGGTGTGTGTCCAGATCACTCTTGACCACCACTATGGTGCATTGGTTCTCCTCCAGTGTGCACTCATTGAGTTATACGAAGTATATCATGTGTAAATTATTCATTATTCTTAACAGTTAATGAGAATTCTTCCATTCTTTCTCTCCTTCTTCTTCTTTCTCAATTTCTCAGAGAAAGAAACCTTCAAGAACGTACCCGTCTGGTTGTGGCTTTACTCTCTATCGCTAGAATACTGGTTACCCTCTACCTTCGAAGCAATCAGGAACAAACTAGGAAAATATGTGAAGACATCGGAAGCAACCCTAAAAGGGAGATATACCTCCTATGCAAGGATCTGAATAGAGATGGATGTTTTGAAGGCACTCCTAGAAGCCATAAGCCTGGAATTCAGGGATGAGGAATGGATACAAAGCATTGATTATGAGTAGATCCCATTCAGATGCACAAGATTCCATGAACATGGACACCTATTCAGAGAATGCCCTCTCAATAAAAAACAAGCGGAAAACACCAAAATACAACAGGATGAGGAAGGGTTTATTAAACCGAACCACAGAAATAGAGCAAACAAGAAACCAAATAAAACCCCAATGGGAAGCAATCTGGAAGCCAGGACCAGAACGGAAGGGAGAGACAAAACCTACAAAGGGGAAGAAGGAGGAAAGGAAAAGGAAAAATCTAAAGAAGATAAAGACCAAGCCACAAATGAGAACACAAACAATCCAAGCAATCAGATGGAGAAGGGGGGTAGTGCAACTCCTATGGACGGAGAAACCAGAGATGCCAACACACCCATACAGGAGGCTGACGGAGATACGGAAATGACACCAAGCGAGATAGGCATGGAAGATCCGGACCTCAGAGATATTGTGGAAAGGGAAGGAATAGATCTCCCAAACATACTAGAGAAATGGAAAAGGCAAGGTGTAGACAATGTACCAATGGAGCAACTAGACCACATGCAATACCTATTCCTCCTAAGGGAGGAAGAAAAATCCCGAGGGCTCAAGCGCACGCATGGGGAGATAGGACACCTAGGAATCAAAGCAGGCGAGGGACAACCATAGCTCTCACCCAAGCAGACGCGAAGGAAGAAAGGCAGGAAATCAAACAGCATATCCCTACAGGAACTAGGAGCCCTACTGATAAACTCAGGTAATATCAAGAATCTCTTTCCCAAATCCCCCCCAACATGTTTAAATGAAGATTATAACATGGAATATTAGAGGCCTATACAACCCAAGAAAACAAAGCATCCTTAAAAACAGACTGAGGAAGGAACAACCGGACCTTTGTTTCATTCAAGAGACAAAATGTATGGTAGATAGAATGGAAACAATCAGCAAAAAACAATGGAGCAAGTACAAGACGTTGGTTGTCAAAGAACAACATATGGCAGGTGGTATTCTCACTCTGTGGAACCCACAAGTGATGAATCTACTAGCAGCTAAAGCCACTAGATACACACTCTCGGTAAGCATGCAAATCATAGGTAACATGGAGGTGATTCTATGCACTAATGTGTATGGTCCCTAGATGTTGGAAGAGAAGAGAAGAATGTTCCTAGACCTAGACAACCTAAAATCCTGCTCCAACAACCCCCACTGGATCTTGGTTGGGGACTTCAACATCATCACGACACTTGAGGAGAAAAAATGAGGCACCAAGAGACTAGATAGAGATGTGGAAGAATTTTCATCTTTCATTGACACAGTGGAGATGGTGGACATCAATACCAATAATGGCCAGTTCACATGGAACAACAAATGGATAAATCAAAATCAGATAGCGACAAGGCTAGACATATTTCTGGTGTTAGAGTCCATCATCCTATAGGGTTTAACTTTATACTGCAACATCCTTCCCTGGGGGGGGCTCAGATTACTGGACGGTCCAACTAAAAGCAAACTTCCAAACCACACCGAAAAACAGACCTTTCAGATTCGAGAAATTCTGGATTGAAAATCCCACCTTCAAGGAGAACATCAGCCATTGGTGGCGGGAGCCACAACCTGAACAAGGGACAAGTATGTTCAAACTTTACAAGAAACTTCGGTACATCAAACATAAACTCAAGGAGTGGAACAAGGAAATCTTTGGAAACATAAACTAAGAAAAAAGAATTATTGAAAATAGAATGAGGAACCTCCAGGAAATATGCATAGACAAGGGTTATACAGAGGACCGAAAAAAGGAATAGATCCAACTGAACCAGGAATGGCAAGAAAGATGCTAGCGGGAAGAGACTCTATGGTGCCAAAAGTCCAGTATCAAGTGGCTAAAGGAAGGTGAACGGAATACAAGGTTTTTTCACCGAACCACCAATGCTAGAAGAACCCACAACAAAATCCTAAAAATTTGGGATCAGGATGGGATTGAGAGAGAGTCCCACAAGGAGATAGAAAATATACTGGTAAACCATTTCCATGGGATAGACCAGGAACCCAACCAATATTGAACGGAGGCTATACAAAGGATAATGTGGCACATCCCCAGGCTAGTTACCGAGGAACAAAATATCAACCTAAACAAACCCATCGCTAAGGAGGAAATTGACCAAGTGGTCTAGGAGATGCCCAATGGAAAGGCCCCGGGTTCAGATGGTTTCACAGCATAATTCTTAAAATCTTGCTGGGAAGTGGTCAAATATGACGTCTACGGGGTAGTGGAAGACTCCAAACGCTCGACCTCCATTCTAAAAGCGTTAAATGCCACAATGATAACTCTAATTCCCAAAGAAAATGAAGCCAGGACCCCAGACCGCTACAGACCCATAACATTATGCAATGTAGTTTACAAGATAATCTCCAAATTCATAGCCAACAGACTGAAACCTCTCCTACCCTCACTGATTTCCCAGGAACAGGTGGGTTTTGCAGAAGGGCGGAAAATTTTGGATAACATCATCCATGCCCATGAACTGATACACACGCTGAAAACCCATAGGAAAGGGAGGATGATAATCCAACTTGATCTAGCAAAGTATTATGACAAAATCAACTGACACTATATGGTCAAGACTCTGGAATCTTTTGGCTTTGCACAACACTGGATCAACTAGATTGTCAGCCTAGTGTCAACAACTTACTACTCTCTGCTAATAAATGGAGCCCCAGCCAAACCCTTATGGCCTTCAAGAGGCATCAGACAAGGAGACTCACTATCACCTTTCATGTTCATTCTGATGATGGAAGGACTCAGTTGAAGCATAAAAAATGCAACAGCAGCAGGGGAAATAAAAGGCATTAAACCCTTTGAAAACTGCCCTACCTCCATGCACCAACAGTTTGTGGATGAAACCCTACTCCATGGCACACCCACGGTCAAGGAAGCGAAATCCTACAAAAGAATATTAGATGAGTTTGGGGAAGCCTCGGGAGTAGAGAAAAATCACTCCAAATCCATTATATATTTCTTCAATACCAACCCAGCAATCCAAAGGAACCTGGAAAATATTTTGGGGTTTGAACGCAAAACTCTCTCAACAAAATATTTCAGAATTCCCCGACGGACAGAACATGAAAAATGGAAACATGGGAAGGAGTGATCAACAAGCTATAGGAGAGGGTGAAAAACTGGACTTACAGATCCCTCAACCTTGCGGGGAGACTTGTCCTGACCAAGGAGGTCCTGCAAGCAATTCTGACCTATATGATGTCATTGTTTCCTGCTCCCAAAGGAATACTCCAAAAAAAAAGAGCCATCCAAAGGGACTTCCTATGGCGTCGAGCGGAAAGCAAGAAAAACTGGGCCCTGGTGGCCTAGGAGAAGGTTTGTAAACCAAAATACAAAGGAGGCATGGGATTACAAGACCCACAAGTAACCAACGAAGCCTATGGGGAAAAAATCTGGTGGAGATGGGTCAAAAAAAAGTCAACACTTTGGGCAACCCTCTAGAAGGCCAAGTATGCCTCGGACATCAACGACTGAGATCGAATTCATTTTACGGGCACAAGAGAAGGATCAGCCATATGGAATCTAGCCTAGCGCAATAAAACTTGGATCCAAAAACACAATTTCTGGGAAGTGAGGAATGGTAAAACAACCAGATTATGGGAAGGCGTGTGGCAACGGGAAACCAGAATGGAAAATCCGAACAGGGAGGAACTCCAACAGGAGATGATAGCGCGAGGCAAAACCAAAATCCATCACTACTGGAAACAAGAAAATGACCACGACAGATGGAGGACCTGGGAGAAACTCAATCCACAAAACAGAAATCGGATCGCAACAATCACGAAAGAGGTGGAGGTGGAAATGGGGAAAAGAAAAATTGTAGTCTCAGAAGAAGAGGACCAACTAATATGGGGCGGGAAAAATGGAGGGGAATTCAACTTAAAAGAAGTTTGGAATTACATTACATACCAAGACCAAGAAGACCCAACGCAATAGTGGGGAAAGATTTGGGGCAGCCCCCAGTGGCCAAAAATAAAAATGTTCAAATGGCTAGTACTTCACAACTGAATTTTAACCTAGGAAAACCTAAGGAAAAGAGGGTTCATAGGCCCATCACGATGCCACCTATGTCAAGTTAAAGAATAAACAATGAATCACCTCCTCAATGAATGTAATTACACAGCTGAAATGTGGGACTGGGCGGCAGTCATCTTCCACCAATCCAACAGGACGTGCGGTAACATAAGCGCAACCTATTGAGCACTCAACACACCCTAATAATTCTATGCCCATTTCTACTTTTTGGGTACCAATTGATCTTTTGCGCTCATTGTTTCCACTTCATTATGAAACTGTTGCATGTGCTTATCTTTTATGCTTTCATGTTTGAATTTTTTTAAGTCTGCTTGAACATATAAGGAATCATCTTAACTTTTAAAGGGGACTTAACAATTACTTAAGAAATCGACAGATTGAAGTTCTCTCCAACACGCTCAGGAAATTTGGCATCAGGAAATATTAAAAGTGATGAAAACTGCTTGAGAAGTTCAAAATAGTCGAGCATCGATCTTCATCGGCATCGACAGAAGGATGTTTTTCTGATCTCCACATAAGATCCACTAAAGATATCACTGAAGACCGATCCATTCGGCTTTGGCAGAAAAAAATGAAAGAGTAAGTGTCACGCGAGTAAAGGAATAATATCGTCGATCAGGGACCCCCGAAACGTTATCAGTGTCGGAAAATTACGAAGATAGTAATTCACGAGGAAAACTACGCATTAATTTTCATTTGAACGTTGATCCCCTACACCATCACGGCATCGGCAATCGCGGGATCTATCTCTTTTAGCACATTCAACATGGGTGAAGTCCTTATGTGCAATCCTTACTCATCAGTCGAGTTCTAGAATTTATATTTTAATATCCCCGAGTCAGTAACGCCACGTTAGCATCAATTGACGTCGAAAGTTTTAACAGGAACGTATCAATGAACTCATAAAGCAAATCATAACAGTGATAATTATAAAATCTCATAATTTGCAAGAAACTTAAATAAAAGAAAAATACGTTAGATTCACATACGAAGAGGGACCACGATACATTCAAAAAACACTTTCAAATTTTCATATAATTAAAGCTCCCACCAAGCTCAGGTTACATACAAATAAACATCGTCGACGTCTTGACTAACCGGCCTGGTTACAGTGAGAAGATGAAAAATGAACTTTAAAACAAAAAGAAAGATAAATCTATCAAGCGTCACTTCGGAGAATGAAAAGCAAGAGTCCACCCATTATGTATTTTCTACGCACGGACCTTCTCCCAGAATACTCCTCGCGCCTTGCAGTGATTTCTTTTTCTCCTTCCTCGTCATCCTCTGCGCCTCACACATTTGCACAATCGTATCTTGTGCTTCCCGAAGCAGTCTCTTAAGCCAATCTGTGCTTCCTTCGCGACCCTGCGGCGTCGATACCTCCTGGTTCTTCTCCACCAACTGTCTCTGCAATTCTCTATTTTCTTGGTAAAGCTCGTCTATGGAAAGTTGGGCCCTCTCTAGTTGTTGCATGGGTTTCCCAACGGGAGAAATTGGTGTCTTTACGTTTCCCTTTCCTCTCCCGCCTCCTCAACTAGTAGTCTCGACAGGCTCCGGCCAGGCAGTGTGCATCATAAACTCCTCAGCGGTCGAATGTGCACTCAGCTCAGCGGGGAGGCGGTATTCTCCTCCTCTTTCTTTATTTTTGGTAGGCCTTCCCGTTCTACGCGGTGTTTGTTCTTGAGGAGGCACGACACCCAACATACGTTCTTCAGACACATTCTTCTCCACTCCCACCCCCGCGTGAGATGCTGACACTGTTCCCAAGCAAAGGAAACTACCTCCTTTTGAAGCTTCAAGGGCACTGGATGCCAATAAGAAAGAGTCCCAAGCACGCTGGGGCTCAGACCCGGGACTCTAGCTACCTCGCAAACATCATCCCTTATTTAAGGGGGATCCCATAGTGCAACAACGTATTGGCCTAGACATCTTCGGATGAGTAAAGAACCACGACACAGAGTTTTGCTAGAATTATATTCTCTAGGCCAGCATTAACAATGCATAAACTCAGTTGTTGCATAAAATTCCCCACAGGGCCCCTAGAATTTATAGCAGAACGAGGAAGCAAAACATAACGTTCCAAAGAACACTCATGCCTCTAGAGAGGATGTCTTGAAGATTTAACGCGTCATAGTTGCTCAACGGATGCAATCCATAATGTATGAAACACTGCAAATCGAAGTTACAGGGAATATACAGTACGATCATTCTAATCTCTTTAAACTCCTCAGCTTCCATTATTAACAAATGATAGTTGACATGCTCAGTGATATGTCTTCTAGAGGAACTACTCACCTCGACCTGAGGCATTTAACAATTTCATCATTACGGTATCTGATCTTCTGGGAGCGTACACGCACACGTTCGACTCTGGCATCCTTTCCCCAGCCCCAAGGGTCAAGCGACTACTATGACGGTTCCAATGCCCATATCCGACGTACCTGATTTGCCACGTTGCAGTGCACTGACGTAACTCATTTAGACTTAAGAAGAGCGGCGGCATAGATAAGGACATCACAGGTCATTCAAAGGGTCGACTAGGATCACATAAATATTAAAGGATCGAGACTAATGAGCTCCACAGGTATGCATCGATATATTATATTTTTTTTCGTATCTTACTATGTGTTACCTGATCGCTAAACTGCCTCAACTCTGATTACAGGAAAGATCCTCCCAACTACCGAACCAATTTTGCTCCGCGACCTCACCGAGGAACTTACAAAGATGACTGATGAAATACCAGGGCAAGTGAAATGATTTGCAGAACATATGAACCATGCTACAACAGTTGGACTCCGGTCTAGTAAAGTATTGGGTGCATGCAGTGGATATCATGGGAATAGATGTAGCTCTAATGGAACAACACAGATTTACATGGGCCCAAACTTGTGATGAACTGTTTATCAGTTGGTTTGAATACGAAAGAACTCACCCTTTTCAAGAGATATCTCGGGTTGACTGTTGAAGAAACTGTTAGAAGATGATGCCACGTGGCGATTTTTTGTTTTGCTTAAATTGCGCTTAGCCGTTAATTTCAGTTAAACTTTATATTATAAATAAATACATCGACCAATTAGTTGAAGGTCGATGGTTGTTGTAAGAACTCTTTCTTTCTGGTTGTTAAGAATTATTTTGAAGATGCTATGAATTTAGGAGTCCTTCTGGACCAAAGACAAACTATTTTCATCAAATGCATGTGATTGGACTTGGATAAGAACTACTTCCTATCATGTTTCATGAAGGATGCAGAAATGAGTAAGAGCAATTAATTCTATTGTCAAATTATCTGGTGCAATTTTTTAATGTTCTTGGCTTTAATCATGAAAATGAATCGTTGTGTTATTATGTGATGAACGGTTATGGTAGATGAATTATTTTTCTTTTCATTATCTCATTACCTATGTGTTTTCTTTCTGATAATTAGTTTCTCAGACAGTAATTGGATCCTCACATGGTTGATGTATTAGTACTAGGCTTGTGGTATAGAATCATTGTCTGCATGTTTGAGCAGCAGGTTATCCCAAGCTCAGCCTCTTCCCCAATAGTTAAAACTTAATCTTGTTTGTTGTCAAGTTGGTTTATACTAGCTTGCATCTCTCATACCAGTCCCACCCAAGAGAAAATAAATAAGAAAATAGTCCTAATTGAAGGAAGAGCCCTCACAAGAAAACACAAAGCCCATTGATAATTTGGTCGGATCGCAAGATCTGGAGAAACATCCCATCTTTAAACGCTACAGAGTCTAATTGGGCCTCAGTGGCAGGTTTGGTTCCTACTGTTGAATCAAGGGATTTCAGACCCATCAACAGAATTGGCGCTAGAAGGAGGGCCTAAGAATGAATGTATGAATATATATTTTATATAGCATTTCAAACAGCCTATAGATTCGTAACATCCCACGTGCATGGCTAGTCATTCACAAGACATCCCACACACGTTGAGTACTCCCAAAGAGGGTGACTCACCCCAGCCCGAGGAAGAACCTTTTCACCCTGAAATACCTTACGCCATTCCTCACAAGGAAGTAACTCAATTCAAGAGAATCACAAGAGCCTACACTCGGCAAATCGGTGCATTGTCTTTAGCTCCCATACTCCCTCTAAGAAAACAACAAAGCAGACCGGTGGTTAGCACTCCCGATGAGGTTTTCGTACACTCAGTAGCAAACCTGATGGGAGGTAATGGTTCGGAAAGAAATCTATCTTCTACAGATCTGGTGGGAAAACCAACTGTGAACACCTTTTCGGGAGATAGAAAGGAAAATCCTTTTGTCCCACCATTCCTCTTAACGTTTGAAGTCTTCAATAGAAACCGTCATAACTGTTTGGTAGATTCTAGAGCATCTTCCAACGTTCTTCTCTTTTCTGTTTGCAAAATTTTAAATGCCATTCCTCTCAAGAGTGATAAACATGTCATTCAACTAGACAGAACCCAGGTCAATGTCATAAGAGAACTCAAAGATGTGATGATTAGAATATCGACGCATCCCACATTTGTGCAAGTGATTGACATCATTGTAGTAGATATCCCAGAGGCATATGGGCTATTACTGAGTCGATATTGGTTTGAAATTATTGTTAGACAAGTAAGGAATACTATACATTGCAATTCGCCTCACCTAAAGAACTATCAGCATGAGGTGCATAGGTTAATAGAGCACTTTGAAGCCTTCAATATTGCAGTGATCCCCAGAGCTAAGAATACTCTTGCTAACTCCTTGGCCACAACCGCTTCCAGGCTATCGCCTCTGGAGGATTATGAAGCCTCCCGATTCACTGTGGAGCTGCTCTACAAACCGTAGGTACCTAATAACATATCCAATTGGAAAGTCTTAGAAGGAGATGAACAGATCTTAAACTTCTTGACCAACCAAGACAACTTCAAATATCTCGATATTTTTGATGAAGAATTCCAAGAGAAATCAACAAAGACCAATCCTCGGACAGGCCAGCCTATGGATAAATCAAAGGCTCACACGATCCCGAAAGGGATAGCTAATCTAGAAATCTATTTGATCTAAAAGAGAGATTTAAGGGATCTAGAAACACAAAGACCGGTAGTTTCTATCCCCTTCATGAAACTATAAATCTTGGGGCCTCAGAGAACCCAAAGAATGTGAATCTTGGCAAGACTATATCTAAGGAAGAAAGGAAAGCTTATCTCAAATTGTTTAGACAATACCAGGATGTCTTCGCTTGGTCCTATAGGGATATGAAAACGTATAATACCCGCATCATTCAACACACAATCCCGTTAAAAACCAAAGTATCATCCATCCCTGGAACCTCTCATGTATCAAGAGTCAAAGAAATGTTTAGATGCCAAAATCATTTTCCAGGTTAGGCATTCCGCCTGGGTAGCAAATCTTGTCCCGGTGAGGAAAAATTCGAGTGAAATCCGCTTATGAGTAGATTTTAGGAACCTCAACAGAGCTTCAAAAAAGGAAAATCACCCAGTCCCGCCGATGGAACAGCTCCTGCAGACCGTATCCGGCTCAGAGATTTTCTCTCTGCTAGATGGTTTCTCAGGTTACAACCAGGTTTTGGTTTCGGAGGAAGACCGTTTAAAAACCACCTTCCGAACCAAATGGGGAACTTTCACGTATAAATGCATGCCTTTCGGGTTAATTAATGCAGAAGCAACCTTCCAAAGGGCCATGGACGTAGCTTTCCGAGGACTAATCAATAAATGTGTGGTAGTGTATCTCGATGACGTGACAGTGTATTCGAAGAATAGAGAAGAGAACATCCAACACTTAACTCATATTTTCGAAAGGTGCAGGAAATACGGTATATCCTTAAACCCCAAGAAAACTATATTCGGTGTAGAGGAAGGTAAGTTGTTAGGCCACGTTATATATCAAGCAGTAATTCACATAGACCGGGAAAGGATTAAGGCCATAGCTCAACTTCCCTTACCCCATAACAAGAAAGCTATGCAGTCCTTTTTCGGGCAAATCAATTTTGTCAGGAAATTCACTCCCGATTTCGTAGAAATCATCAAACCTTTACAAAAAATGATTCGCAAGGATGTTGAATTTAAGTGGGATGATGAGTGAAATGATGTCTTCAACAATATCAAAGCTACTATATCACGGGCCCCAGTGTTGCGAAGCCTTGACTTTGATAGAGACTTATCCCTTTATACTTTTGCCTCCGACCAATCATTAGATGCAGTTTTGACTCAGAAGGATGACGACAACAACGAGGCCCCAGTGTCATTCATGAGCACTAATATCCAAGGAGCTGAGGTCAACTATCCTTCTATAGATAAACATGCCTATGTGGTATATAAGGCAGTAAAACATTCCAGGTCTTACATCCTCAAGAATCACACTAAAGTGATTGTGCCACACCCTGCAGTCCGATCCTTGTTTACCCAACAAGAGATGGGGGAAAGAAGAGGGAACTGGATGCTGATAGTCAAGGAATTCGACCTAGATATAAAACCTGCCAAACTAGTAAGAGGATAAGGGTTATGCAAGCTTGCATCTGAAGCCCAGGACCAAGTAAATGAATATTATGGATGGGAGAACGAAATGGCACTATGGTGTGGCGAAGTATCATACATCTCCCCATAAAAAGAGTCTTGGTATAAATATTTAAATTATCTTCTACATCACGAGACTTGTCCCGAAAACCTCCACCCTAGGGAAAGGAGAGCCCTTAGGTTAAAATCTACACAATATCACCTTATAAATTCGGTACTCTTCCAGATCAATTATGACCAGGTACTATTAAGATGTCTCGAAGGTGAAGACACAGACAAAGTGCTAAAAGAGCTCCATGATGGCCCCGTCGAGGGACATTTCTTCGGAAACACCACCGCTCATAAGATTATGAGAGTCAACTATTATTGGCCCACCTTGTTCAAAGACGCGCATACTTACGCTAGAAATTGTAAGACTTGTCAAATAAGCGTTGGAAAGGAGAAGAGAGCAGCAGTCTCGCTCCAACCTGTGACTATTTCTAGGCCTTTTTAGCAATGGGGGTTGGATATCATAGGATAAATTACACCTAGCTCCTCAAAACTGCACAAGTACATTCTTACTGCCATTGACTATTTCACAAAATGGGCAGAGGCCATTCCTCTAACTCATGTAAACGAGAAGGTAGTGATCCAATTCATAGAGAAACAATTGATCACGAGGTTTGGTGTCCCTTCTGTTATGGTCTTTGATAATGCAACTTATTTTTCTTCCACCCTATTAACGGAGTTTGCTCTGGAAAAAGGAATCATGATTTAGTACTCTGCAAATTATTACCCCCAGGGAAACGGTGTGGCAGAATCAACTAATAAGAACGTAGTGAGAATATTAAAGAAGACGGTTGCAGGAGACCAAAGAAATTTGCATAATCTACTCCATAATGCTCTATGGGCCGATAGAGTCACACCCAAAGAATCTATAGGTAACTCCCCATACTTTTTGGTCTACGGGAAAAAAGTCATCCTCCCAAATGGGCTCTATCTTCCATCTCTTCAACTAGCCCAAGATTCCAGGGAGGAACCTTCATCGGCCATACAACAAAGAATAACACTCTGCTAATGCTGGAAGAAGAGAGAGAAAAGGCTAAGTCAAAATTCTTGGCACACCAACATATAGTGAAAATATGGTTCGATAAGCATAAGGCTAAAGAAAAGAACTTTGAAGTGGGAGACTTAGTCCTGAAGTGGGATAGGGCAAATGAACCAAAAGGGAAGCATTCTAAGTTTCAGAATTTATGGCTTGGACCTTTTCAGGTGGTTGAGAAGATTGGGGCAGGCACTTATCAGAGGCAAAATTTGAGGGGGGAACCTGATGCCCTCCCAGTAAATAGCCAAGCTCTAATTGTTTTTATGTGTTTTTCATGTTGAGTATCTTCATGGCCACGAAATACTTCTTTTGTTATTTCTTTCTCTCTGTTTTTCTGTACTTTTGAAGGTGTGTCCGGCAAGACGATGGTTGGCCCTAAAATCATGCAACATAGCGAACTCTGTTTCTAACTCATCGCTCACTTACAAGCACAAGAAGTATTGGAAAACCTGTGGTTACTCTGAGGAATCCTCTGTCTAACCTGAGCAAATGAACAACTTCAGAGAAATGCCAGAAGGGTCTACTCTATGGTTCGGTGAGACCTTAAGGGAATGAAGGAAAGATGGAAAGGACTACATGAACACAGAACACGGAGCTAATGAAGGATCCACTTTAACCATCTCACTTTGCAAATAAATAGACATCCTCCTCTCTCACTCACTCAGGGCATCATGCTGAAATAAAATTGATGTCATCAAAAGAGTGAACAGTAAGAGAGGGTATGCAGATATCTCCGTCAGGGCTATGGATGCTCGCTGGCAGTGGAGCAAGGTCTGTGATGTCAGGGTGACTCCGTCGGGGCTATGAACACTCGCTGGCAACGGAGCGACACCGAAGAAGGAGAGTAGAGGTAATTAAAGGCTTCATGTTGGTGAATACTTTGCTAAACTTTGTAAGAAGGGGGAATGAGTCAGGGTCAAAGGAAATTAAGGAGGAAAAAGGTTAAAACCCCNCAGGGTGACTCCGTCGGGGCTATGAACACTCGCTGGTAACGGAGCGACACCGAAGAAGGAGAGTAGAGGTAATTAAAGGCTTCATGTTGGTGAATACTTTGCTAAACTTTGTAAGAAGGGGGAATGAGTCAGGGTCAAAGGAAATTAAGGAGGAAAAAGGTTAAAACCCCACGGGCAGACCCGGAAGCATCATTCGAAGAACTTCAAATGCAAAGGTTAAGAGGTTCCGATTTAAGACCAGTTAAGATTCTCCATCAGCTTCCGTATCGGCTGGGCCTCGGAGAAGGAACAGAGATTATGCTTTTGCCCAGTGAATCGCCATTTGTTGAGCACTCAACGCACCCTAAAAATTCTATGCCCATTTCTACTTTTTGGGTACCACTTGATCTTTTGAGCTGATTGTTTCCAGTTCAGTATGAAACTGTTGCATGTGCTTATCTTTTATGCTTTCATGTTTGAATTGTTTAAAGTCTTCTTGAACATATAAGGAATCATCTTAACTTTAAAAAGGGACTTAAAAATTACTTAAGAAACCGACAGACTGAAGTTCTCTCCAACACGCTCAAGAAATTCGGCATCGGGAAAGATTAAAAGTGACGAAAACCGCTTGAGAAGTTCAAAATAGCCCATCGTCGATCTTCATCGGCATCGGCAAAAGGAGGTTTTTCTCATCCCCACATAACCTCCATTAAAGATATCGCTGAAGACTGATATGTTCGGCTTCCGTAGAAAAAAAAAACAAAAGAGTAAGTGTCGCATGAGTAAAGGAATAATATCGTTGATCGGCGACCCCCGAAACGTTATCGCCATCGGAAAAATTACAAAGATGGTAATTCACGAGGAAAACTACGCATTAATTTTTGTTTGAGCATTGATCCTCTATGTCATCTCGGCATCGGCAGTCGTGGGATCTAGCTCTTCATTCAACAAGGGCGAAGTCCTTATGTGCGATCCTTACTCATCAGCTGAGTTCTAGATTTTATGTTTTAAAATATTTTAATAACCCCGAGTCAGTAACACCACGTCATCATCAATCGACATCGAAAGTTTTAACAGGAACGTATCAATGAACTCACAAATCAACTCATAACAGTGATAATTATAAAATTTCATAATTTGCAAGAAACTTAAATAAAATAAAAACACAGTAGATTCACATACGAAGAGGGAACACGATACATTCAAAAAACACTTTCAAATTTTCCTATAATTAAAGCTCCCGCCAAGCTCAGGTTACATACAAATAAATACCGCCGACATCTTGACTAACCAGCCTGGTTACAGTGAGAAGATGAAAAAGGAACTCTACAACAAAAAGAAAGAGAAAGCTATCAAGCATCACTTCGGAGAATGCAAAGCAAGAGCCCGCCCATTATGTATTTCCTACGCACGAACCTTCTCTCGGACTACTCCTCGCGCCTTGCAGTGTTTTCTTTTTCTCCTTCCCCGTCATCCTCTACGCCTCGCATTGTTTCACAATCGTATCTTGTGCTTCCCGAAGCCGTCTCCTAAGCCAATCTGTGCTTCCTTCGTGACCCTGTAGTGTCGATACCTCATGGTTATTCTCCGCCAACTGTCTCCGCAATTCTGTATTTTCCTGGTAAAGCTCGGCTATGGCAAGTTGGGACCGCTCTAGCTGCTGGATGGGACTCCCAACGGGAGAAATTGGTGTCTTTTCCTTTCCCTTTCCTCTCCCTCTTCCTCGACTGGTAGTCCCGGCGGGCTCCGACCAGGCAGTGTGCATCATAAACTCCTCAGCGGCCGAATGTGCACTCAGCCTCTTTCTTTATTTTTTCTAGGCCTTTCCCTCCCATGCGATGTCTATTCTTGAGGAGGCACGACACCCAACATACGTCCTTCAAACACATTCCTCTCCACTCCCACCTCTGCGTGAGACGCTGACACTATTCCCAAGCAAAGGCAAGTACCTCCTTTTGAAGCTTCAAGGGCACTGGATGCCAATAAGAAAGAGTCCCAGGCACACTGGGGCTCGGACCTAGCACTCTGGCTACCTCACAAACCTCGTCCCTTATTTAAGGGGGATCCTATAGTGAAACAACGTATTGACCTAGACGTCTGCGGATGAGTCAAGAACCACGAAACAGAATTTTTCCAAAATTAGACTCGCTAGGCCAGCGTTAACAATGCATAAACTCGACTGCTACATAAAATTCCCCATAGGGCCCCTAGAATTTATAGCGGAACGAGGAAGAAAAAAAAATGTGCCAAAGGAAACTCATGCCTCTCGACAGGATGTCTTGAAGAGTTAACGCATCACAGCTTCTCGACGAATGCAATCTAGAATGTATGAATTTAGGAATCCTTCTAGACCAAAGACAAACTATTTTCATCAAATGCATGTGATTGGACTTGGAGAAGAACTACTTCCTATCCTGTTTCATGAAGGATGCAATAATGAGTAAGAGCAATTAATTATGTTGTCAAGTTATCTGGTGCAATGTTTTAATGTTCTTAGCTTTAATGATGAAAATGAATCGTTGTGTTATTATGTGATGAATGGTTATGGTAGATTAATTATTTTTCTTGCCATTATCTCATTACATATGTGCTTTCTTTCTGATAATTAGTTTCTCAGACAGTAATTGAATGCTCACATGGTTGATGTATTAGTACTATGCATGTGGTATAGAATCATTGTCTGCATGTTTGAGCAACGGGTTATCCCAAGCTCAGCCTATTCCCTAGTAGTTAAAAAACTTAATCTTGTTTGTTGTCAAGTTGATTTATACTAGCTTGCATCTCTCATACTAGTCCCACCCAAGAGAAAATACAGAAGAAAATAGTCCTAACTAAAGGAAGAGCCTTCACAAGAAAACACAAAGTCCATCGATAATTTGGCTGGATGGCAAGATCTGAAGAACCATTCCATATTTAAAAACGCTGCAGAGTCTAATTCGGCCTCGGTGGCGGATTTGGCTCCTACTGTTGAATCAATGGATTTCAGACCCATCAACAAAATTGGCACTAGAAGGAGGGCCTGAGAATGAATGGTTGAATATATATTTTATATATCATTTCAAACAGCCTACAGATTCGTAACAGCGCACATGCATGGCTAGTCATTCACAAGACAACCCACACACGATGAGTACTCCCAAAGAGGTTGACTCACCCTAGCCCGAGGAAGAACCTTTTCACCCCGAAATACCTTACGCCCTTCCTCACGAGGAAGTAAATCAATTTATGAGAATCACAAGAGACTATGCTCGGTAGATCGGTGCATTGTCCTTAGCTCCCATATTCCCTCGAAGAAAACAACAAAGTAGACCAGTGGCTAGCACTCCCGATGAGGTTTTTGTACACTCAGTAGAAAACCCGATGGGAGGTAATGGTTCGGAAAGAAATATGTCTTCTACAGATCTAGTGGGAAAACCAACTATGAACACTTGTTCAAGAGATAGAAAGGAAAAGTCTTTTGTCCCACTGTTCCTCTTAACACTTGAAGTCTTCAATAGAAACCTTCATTTGGTAGATTCTGGAGTGTCTTCCAACGTTCTACCCTTTTCTGTTTGCAAAAAATTAAATCTCATTCCTCTCAAGAGGGATAAACATGTCATTCAACTAGACAGAAATTATGTCAAGGTCATAGGAGAAATCAAAGATGTGATGATTAGAATATTGACGCATCCCACATTTGTGCAAGTGATTGACATCATTGTAGTAGATATCCCAAAGGCATATGGGCTATTACCGAGTCGAGATTGGTCTAAAAAGCTAAATGGGTATTTCAGTACAAACTGGGCACACCTTTGGCTACCGCTGAAGGGATACAAGAACATGATGAGAATCAATAGGGAAAGATATTTGAAACATACGGTCATTGATCTGGAAACCCCGAACAAACCCTCATCCGTAGATTTCCCCGTATTGGGCAATTATTCCTATGATTCCTACTTCGTAAACTTTGCTCTTATCTTGTCCGAAATTCCTCTTACCCAAAACTTCGAAATGGTTTTTCAAGAGAAGTCGTTGATACCAATAGGAGACACCCTCTTCTGTCAGAACCCCGTGCTGGAGATTAGGGAACAAAAGACGGGGAGGCGTGAAATTAACAAGGGAAAGGAAAAGAGCGATTGTCGTTCACAAATTTGGGCCCTATATTTTGATGGATCTAAATCGCAAGAAGGGTCAAGAGCAGGGTGCATCCTCACCGATCCTAAAGGTAAACGTCATTTCTTGTCCTGTAGGCTAGAGTTCGAATGTACCAACAACATTGTTGAATATAAATCCCTAGTACAAGGATTAAAGAAAGCCTTAGATTTGAATGTCAAAGAATTGAAAGTTTTCAGAGACTCTGAAATTAATTTTAGACAAGTAAGGAATACTACACATTGCAATTCGCCTCACCTAAAGAACTATCAGTAGGAGGTGCATAGGTTAATAGAGCACTTTGAAGCCTTCAATATTGAAGTGATCCCCAGATTTAAGAATACTCTTGTTGACTCCTTGGCCACAGTTGCTTCTAGGCTGTCGTCTCTGGAGGATTATGAAGCCTCTCGATTCACTGTGGAGCTGCTCTACAAACTGTTGGTACCTAATAACATATCCAATTGGAAAGTCTTTGAAGGAGATGAACATATCATAAACTTCTTGACCAACCAAGACAACTTCAAAGATATCGCTATTGACGATGAATAATTCCAAGAGCAATCAATAAAGACCGATCCTCGGACATGCCAGCCTATGGATAAATCAAAGGCTCACACGATCCCGAAAGGGATAGATAATCTAGAAAATCTATTTGATCTGAAAGAACGATTTAGGGGATCTAGAAACGCAAAGACTGGTAGTTCATGTCCCCTTCATGAATCTATAAATATTGGGGCCCCATAGAACCCAAAGAATTTGAATCTCGGCAAGACTATATCTAGGGAAGAAAGGAAAGCTTATCTCAAATTGTTTTGAAAATATGAGGATGTATTCGCTTGGTACTGTAGGGATCTGAAAACGTATGATACACACATCATTCAACACACAATCCCGTTAAAACCTGAAGTAAAACATTTCCAACAGAAGCTATAAAAGTATCATCCATCCTTGGAACCTCTCATGTATCAGGAGTTAAAGAAACTTTTAGATGCCAAAATCATTTTCCAGGTTAGGCATTTCGCCTGGTTAGCAAATCTTGTCCCGGTGAGGAAAAAGTCAGGTGAAATCTGCTTATGCTTAGATTTTAGGAACCTCAACAGAGCTTCAGAAAAGGACAATTACCCAGTCCCACCGATGGAACATCTCCTGCAGACCGTATCCGGCTCGGAGATTTTCTCTCTGCTAGATGGTTTCTCAAGTTACAACCAGGTTTTGGTTTCAGAGGAAGACCATTTAAAACCCACCTTCTGAACCAAATGGGGAACTTTCATGTATAAAAGCATGCCTTTTGGGTTAATTAATGCAGGAGTGGCCTTCCAAAGGGCCATGGACGTAGCTTTCTGGGGACTAATCATTAAATTTGTGGTAGTGTATCTAGATGACGTGACAGTGTATTAGAAGAATAGAGAAGAGCACATCCAACACTTAACTTAGATTTTCGAAAGGTGCAGGAAATACGGTATATCCTTAAACCCTAGGAAAACTATATTCGGCGTCGAGGAAGGTAAGATGTTATGCCACATTATATCTAGAGCAGGAATTCGCATAGACCCAGAAAGGATTAAGGTCATAACTCAACTTCCCTTGCCCCATAACAAGAAAGTTACGCAGTCCTTTTTCCGGAAAATCAATTTTGTATGGAAATTCACTCCCGATTTCGCAGAAATCATCAAACCTTTACAAAAAATGATTTGCAAGGATGTCGAATTTAAGTGGGATGATGAGCGAAAAGATGCCTTCAGCAATATCAAAGTTTTTATATCTCAGGCCCCGGTGTTTCGAAGCCCCGACTTCGATAGAGACTTATCCCTTTATACTTTCACCTTCGACCAATCGTTAGCTGCAGTTTGGACTCATAAGGATGATGACAAGAATGAGGCCCCAGTGTCGTTCATGAGCATTAATCTCCAAGGAGTTGAACTCAACTATCCTGCTATAGATAAATAGACCTATGCGATATATAAGGTAGTAAAACATTTCAGGTCTTACATCCTCAAGAATCACACTAAAGTGATTGTGCCACACCCTCCAGTCTGATCCTTGTGTACCCAGCAAGAGATGGGGGAAAGAAGAGGGAACTAGATGGCGGTAGTCCAGAAATTCGACCTAGATATAAAACCTACCAAATCAGTAAGAGGACAAGGGTTATGCAAGCTTGCAGCCAAAGCCCAAGACCAAGTAAATGAAGATTCTAGATGGGAGAACGAAATGTCACTATGGTGTGGCGAAGTATCATACATCTCCCCAGGACAAGAGTCTTGGTATAAATATTTAACTCATCTTCTACATCACGGGACTTGTCCCGAAAACCTCCACCCTAGGGAAAGGAGAGCCCTCGGGTTAAAATCTACACAATATCTCCTTATAAATTCGGTACTCTTCTAGATCAATTATGATGGGGTACTATTAATATGTCTCGAAGGTGAAGACACAAACAAAGTGCTAAAAGAGCTCCATGATGGCCCCGCCGGGGAACATTTCACCGGAAACACCACCGCTCATAAGATTCTGAGAGCCGGCTATTATTGGCCCACCTTGTTCAAAGACACGCATACTTACTCTAGAAACTGTAAAACTTGTCAAATAAGCGTTGGAAAGGAGAAGAGAGCAACAGTCCCGCTCTAGCCTGTGACTATTTCTAGACCTTTTGAGCAATGGGGGTTGGATATCATAGGGGAAATTACACCTAGCTCCTCAAAACTGCACAAGTGCATTCTTACTGTCACCGACTATTTCAAAAAATGGGTAGAGGCCATTCCTCTGGCTCATGTAAACAAGAAGGTAGTGATCCAATTCATAGAACAACAACTGATCACGAGGTTTGGTGTCCCTTCCGTTTTGGTCTTTGATAATGTATATTATTTTTCTTCCACCCTATTAATGGAGTTTTCTCTGGAAAAAGGAATCATGATTAAGTACTCTGCAAATTATTACCCCCAGGGAAACGGTGTGGCATAATCAACTAATAAGAACCTAGTGAGAATATTAGAGAAGATGGTTGCAGATAACCAAAGAAATTGGCATAATCTACTCCATAATTCTCTTTGGGCCGATAGAGTCACACCCAAAGAAGCTATAAGGAACTTCTCATTCTTTTTTGTCTACGGGCAAGAAGTTGTCCTCCCAAATGGGCTCTATCTTCCATCTCTTCAACTAGCTCAAGATTCCAGTGACAAACCTTCATCAGCCATACAACAAAGAATCGACACGTTGCTCACGCTGTAAGAAGAGAGAGAAAAGGCTAAGTCAAAATTCCTGGCCCACCAACAGATAGTGAAAATATGGTTCGATAAGCATAAGGCTAAAGAAAAGAACTTTGAAGTGGGAGACTTAGCCCTGAAGTGGGACAGGGAAAATGAACCAAAAGGGAAGCATTCTGAGTTTCAGAATTCATGGCTTGGACCTTTTAAGGTGGCTGAGAAGATTGGGGCAAGCACTTATCAGTTGCAGAATCTGAGGGGGGAACTTGATGCCCTCCCAGTAAATGGACAAGCTCTAAAACAATACTTCCAATAATAATCATCAAATACACACACACACACACACACACACATATATATATATTTGTTTTTATGTGTTTTTCATGGTGAGTATATTCATGGCTGCGAAATAATTCTTTTGTTATTTATTTCTCTCTGGTTTTCTGTACTTTTGAAGGTGTGTCCGGCAAGACAATGGTTGGCCTTAAAATCATGCAACATAACAAACTCTGTTTCTAACTCGTCGCTCACTTACAAACACAAGAAGTACTAGAAAACTTGTGGTTACTCTGAGGAATCCTCTGTCTAACCTAAGCAAATGAACAACTTTGGAGAAATGCCAGAAGGGTCTACTCTGTGGTTCAATGAGACCTTAAGGGAACTAAGTAAATCTGGAAAGGACTACATGAACCCAGAAGACGAAGCTAATGAAGGATTCACCTTATCCATCTCATTTTGAAAATAACTAGACATCCTCCTCTCTCACTCACTCAGGGAATCATGCTGAAATAAAATCAATATCATCAAAAGAGTGAACAGTAAGAGAGGGTATGCAGATATCTCCGATGGGGCTATGGACGCTCGTTGGCATCGGAGCAAGGTCTGTGATGTCGGGGTGACTCTGTCGGGGCTATGAACGCTAGATGGCAGCGGAGCGACACCGAAGTAAGAGAGTAGAGGTAATTAAAGGCTTCATGCCGGTGAATACTTTGCTAAAAGTTGTAAGAAGGGGGCATGAGTCAGGGTCAAAGGAAATGGAGGAAAAAGGTTAAAACCCCACGGAAAGACCCGGAAGCATCATTCGAAGAACTTCAAATGAAAAGGTTAAGAGGTTTCGATTTAAGACCAGTTAAGATTCTCCATCAGCTTCCATATCAGCTGGGCCTCGAGGAAGGAACGGAGATTCTACTTTCGCCCAGTGAATCTCCATTTGTTGAGCACTCAACACACCCTAAAAATTCTATGCCCATTTCTACTTTTTGAGTACCACTTGATCTTTTGCACTAATTGTTTCCACTTCAGTATGAAACTGTTGTCTGTGCTTATCTTTTATGCTTTCATGCTTGAATTGTTTAAAGTATGCTTGAACATATAAGGAATCATATTAACTTTAAAAAGGGACTTAACAATTACTTAGGAAAGCGACAGACTGAAGTTCTCTCCAACACGCTCAGGAAATTCGGCATTGGGAAAGATATAAAGTGACGAAAACCGCTTGAGAAGTTCAAGATAGTCGAGCGTTGATCTTCATCGGCATCAGCAAAAGGAGGTTTTTCTTGTCCCCATGTAAGCTCCACTAAATATATCGCCGAAGATTGATCCGTTTGGCATCGGCAGAAAAAAATGAAAAAGTAAGCGTCACATGAGTAAAGGAATAATATCGCCAATCGGCGACCCCCGAAACGTTATCGGCGTCGGAAAATTACGAAGATGGTAATTCACGAGGAAAACTACGCATTAATTTTCATTTGAACGTTGATCCCCTACGCCATCACAGCATCGACAGTCATGGGATATAGCTCTTTTAGCACATTCAACATGGGCAAAGTCCTTATGTGTGATCCTTACTCATCAGTCGAGTTCTAGATTTTATATTTTAATAACCCCGAGTCAGTAACGCCACATCAGCATCAATCGATGTTGGAAGTTTTAACAGGAACTTATCAACGAACTCACAAAGAAACTCATAACAGTGATAATTATTAAAGTTCATAATTTGCAAGAAACTTAAATAAAAGAAAAACACGTTATATTCACATACGAAGAGGGAACACGATACATTCAAAAAGCACTTTCAAATTTTCATATAATTAAAGCTCCCGCCAAGCTCAGGTTACATACAAATAAACATCGTCGATGTCTTGACTAACCGACCCGGTTACAGTGAGAAGATGAAAAGGGAACTTTACAACAAAGAGAAAGAGAAAGCTATCAAGCGTCATTTCGGAGAATGCAAAGCAAGAGCCCGCCCATTATGTATTTCCTACGCACGAACCTTCTCCCGGACTACTCCTCGCGCTTTGCAGTGTTTTATTTTTCTCCTTCCCCATCATCCTCTATGCCTCACGCAGTTGCACAATCGTATCTTGTGCTTCCCGAAGCCGTCTCTTAAGCCAATCTGTGCTTCCTTCGCGACCCTGTGATGCCAATACCTCCTGGTTCTTCTCCACCAACTGTCTTTGCAATTCTCTATTTTCTTGGTAAAGCTCAGCTATGGCAAGTTGGGCCCTCTCTAGCTATTGGATGGGACTCCCAACGGGAGAAATTGGTGTCTTAGCCTTTCCCTTTCCTCTCCCGCTTCCTCGATTGGTGGTCTCAACAGGCTCCGACCAGGCAGTGTGCATCGTAAACTCCTCAGCGGTCGAATGTGCACTCAGCTCAGCGGGGAGACGGTCTTTTCCTCCTCTTTCTTTGTTTTTTCTAGGCCTTCCCCTCCTACGTGGTGTCTGTTCTTGAGGAGGCACGACACCCAAAATACATCCTTCAGACACATTCCTCTCCACTCCCACCTCTGCGTGAGACGTTGACATTGTTCCCAAGCAAAGGAAAGTACCTCCTTTTAAAGCTTCAAGGGCACTGGATGCCAATAAGAAAGAGTCCCAGGCACACTGGGGCTCGGACCTGACACTCTAGCTACCTCACAAACCCCGTCCCTTATTTAAGGGGGATCCCATAGTGCAACAATGTATTGGCCTAGACGTTTGTGGATGAGTAAAGTACCACAACATAGAGTTTCGCCAGAATTAGACTCGCTAGGCCAGTGTTAATAATGCATAAACTCGGCTACTGCATAAAATTCCCCACAGGGCCCCTAGAATTTATAGCGGAATGAGGAAGCAAAAAAAATGTGCCAAAGGAAACTCACGCCTCTTGACAGGATGCCTTGAAGAGTTAACGCATCACAACTGCTCTACAGATGCAATCCATATCGTATGAAATGCTGCCAATCGAAGTTACAGGGAATATATGGTACGATCATTCTAATCTCTTTAAACTCCCCAACTTCCATTATTAACGAATGATAGTTGACACACTCGGTGATACGGCTTCTGGAGGAACTACTCACCTCGACCTGAGGCATTTAACGATTTCATCATTACTCTATCTGACCTTCTAGGAGCATACACGCACACGTTCGACTCTGGCATCCTTTCCCCAGCCCCAAGGGTCAAGCGGCTACTGTGACGGTTCCGACGCCCATATCCATCATACCTGATTTTCCACGTTGCGGCACATTGACGTAACTCATTTAGATTGAAGAAGAGTGGAGGCATAGATAAGGACATCACAGGTCATTCAAAGGGTCGACTGGGATCATGTAAGTATTAAACGATCGAGACTAACGAGCTCCACAGGTAGACATCTGTATATTTTGTTTTTGTTTGTATATTACTATGTGTTACCTGATCGCTAAACTACCTTAACTCCGATTACAGGAAAGATCCTCCCGACTATCGAACTAATTTTGCTCCATGAACTCACCGAGGAACTCGCAAAGATGACCGATGCAAAACCAGGGCAAGTGAAATGATTTGCAGAACATATGATCAGAGCCCGAACCATCCTACAACAGTTGGACTCCGGTCTAGTAAAGTACCAGGCACATGCAGTGGATATCAGCGGAATAGATGCAGCTCCGATGGAACAACACAGATTTCCATGGGCCCAAACTTGTGATGAATTTTTTATTAGTTGGTCCGAATACAAGATAACTCACCCTTTTCAAGAGATATCTCGGGTTGACTGTTGAAGAAACTGTTAGAATATGATGCCATGTGGTGATTTTTGTTTTGCTTAAACTGCGCTTAGCCGTTAATTTCAGTTAAGCTTTATATTATAAATAAAGATATCAACCAATTAGTTGGAGGTCGATGGTTGTTGTAAGAACTCTTTCTTTCTGGTTGTTAAGAATTATTTTGAAGCTGCTATGAATTTAGGAGTCCTTCTGGACCAAAGACAAACTATTTTCATCAAATGCATGTGATTGGACTTGGAGAATAACTACTTCCTATCATGTTTCATGAAGGATGCAGTAATGAGTAAGAGCAATTAATTATGTTGTCAAGTTATCTGGTGCAATGTTTTAATGTTCTTGGCTTTAATGATGAAAATGAATCGTTGTGTTATTATGTGATGAATGGTTATGGTAGATGAATTATTTTTCTTTCCATTATCTCATTACATATGTGCTTTCTTTTTGATAATTAGTTTCTCATACAGTAATTGGATGCTCACATGGTTGATGTATTAGTACTAGGCCCATGGTATAGAATCATTGTCTACATGTTTGAGTAGCAGGTTATCCCAAGCTCAGCCTCTTTCCCGGTAGTTAAAACTTAATCATGTTTGTTGTCAAGTTGGTTTATACTAGCTTGCATCGCTCATACTAGTCCCACCCAAGAGAAAATACAGAAGAAAATAGTCCTAACTAAAGGAAGAGCCTTCACAAGAAAACACAAAGCCCATCGATAATTTGGTCGGATCACAATATCTGGAGAACCATTCCATCTTTAAGCGCTACAGAGTCTAACTGGGCCTCGGTGGCGGGTTTGGTTCCTATTTTTGAATCAAGGGATTTCAAACCCATCAACACAACCATCAGCAACTGGAATGAGAGTTATAGCGAAAATGAAATGGTAAACCTCTGCTAGAACCTCATGCCAAGGATGATCATCTGGGCAATATGGAAAGAAAGGAACCAGCGCATATTCAGGAATGAAAGCCTCCCGGAAGAGAAACTCAAGGAAGCAATAATCTCACAAATCCGAGAAACGCTGCAACGCTGCAACTGCCAAATTGAAAGAGCGCAACTCACAAGCAGGGAATTCCGAATCCTGGAAACATTCGACCTAAAAGATGGGTGCAACAACACACTGGTAGGGCGGCCATCGCAACTCCAATTAGGAGCGTGCAACTGGACACCTCCTCCGGCAAGGTTCCTCAAGTTAAAATTTGACGGGTTGGAAAAAGGAAACCCATGAATGACGGGAATGGGAGGGGTGATTAGAGATAGTGGGGGCAACATAATCAGGTTGTACGTTGGGAGCTTGGGTAACTCAACCAACAACACAGTAGAATTTGAAGCCCTGGAGCTCGGTCTCGAAATTCTAAGCTGAGAAAGGATGACCAATACTATCATGGAAGGTGACTCCACCCTGGTCATCAACACAGTGAAGAGAATCCAAAACGACACCAGAGTGGGCAAGGTTCAGAAACATTGGCGCTTGGCACACTCCCTACAAAAAATCCAGGAGCATCTGCAAACGATTAACACTGTGGAGTTGCACTGGGTTCGCAGGTCAGCAAATGGCCTGGCGGACAGAATTGCCAACGAGGGGGTTAGCAAGGAAGGACCGGAACTAGATACTACCTGGTCCAACATCCCGCAAGGAGAATTTAGAATGGACTACACCCAACTAGTGACAAAATATTGGGCCAGCAGCTTAAGCAAGGAAGGTCACNTGTCAACAGTAAGATCTGTGGGGGAAGCCCGTGGGAAAGCATCGACGACAATCAACACACGGCTAATGACATAAGGCAAGAAGGATTGACACGAACCAGTATCTTTCCACCACGCCAAGGGCCAAGTACGGGGAGTGGCCAAGCAGGATATCAAGCGAGCAGGGGCAAGTGCCAGTACATGAATAACGGTTGATTCACTATGACCATACGGACCGTGACCCGAAAAAAGGACGGGAAGTTTCACCTCTACGGGCAGACCATGATTGGAAGGACAAGCCCGCAGCAGGGGAAGTTCAATAAGAGACCGAACAGTAGGAAGAGAGGAAAATAGAATAACACAATTGTAGAGGCTACCAAAAGACACAGGATAAGGAAATGAGGAACCCTCGGGCAGACAAGAACAAGTTGAGAACGCAACAAAGGAGCTTCTATAGACCATACGGGATGGTGCGAATGGAATGAACGAACAGCAAAAGCAACCCCCAGGGGAAGGGAACACCGAACAATCCCTGACAAATTTCAAGGATGGAGCAAGCGACAAAAGATGTGGAGGGCACCTTTCATACTTTGTTTGCACCGAAAGGAAAGGAAACCATTACTCGGTTGGAGAAGGCAATCAATGAAAAGCGCAAGGGAAAAACTTG